>JAQFZG010000390.1:0-34831 GCA_034695465.1 Entomobrya nicoleti | reverse complement strand
TTGCTATCCTGTTTTACTCAATAACAATATTGACATCACATTTTCATATTCACACTTAAACCAGCCATCCCGACATATTCGCTATTTTATTTAGTTTGTCATCTTCACTAACCAATGTCATTAAAAGATTGTATCAACAAATAACATGCTATATTGTTTGATAATATGCAGGTAAAATTTACACGTTAACAAATAAATTCAATAAAGGGCTAACTGCATATATTAATGTAAAATGTATTATTAATGTAAATGTAACTGCACTTGTAGAACTATTGTCACATATTGACAAGATAAGATAACATATTCTGATAAAGGTAAATTTAATTTAATTACGTTGTGCTTGTAATGGTTTTGATTAGCTTAAAAATGTTTACGGTTAACAAGAACTACTCAATATAAACTATTTTTCACCACAGAAGGGTTACATCACCTTAGAGTTGCTTGTTTATTCTTGCCCGTGGAGACTAACCTTAGAATGTCTCACAAATTACCCCAGTTATCTCAATGGTGCACTGTCGTGGATAAAGATGTGAACCGTTATTAGGTTGACTGGAGAACCGTAAGCAAGTTTGATAGGGAAAATCCACCTTATTCTGAACATATGGGATATTCAGTGGTACTTCGCTTTCAATGACGTTCCACACAAATTGAGTAAGTTTCATAGAATCACGTCCAGATATCCAGAAATCTTTATTACAACATCAAAGAGTTTTAATTACTAGAAAACTACCAACGTAAAATTGCTCTACTACTATAGATGCTCTATAATTCATTATTATTTTGGAATTGGGAATGTGATACATTCCAAAATAACAAGGAATGACAGTACACCAATCAGAGTAACGTACGTTGGCCTTGTTTTAGTAGCAATAAAAAAATTACATGTACTACTTAGTTCTTGGTATGTTTATCTAGCTTTGGTGCAAAAATACCTCCATACAAATTATCTTTGGAGTGTGCCCTGTTAAGTGCATCGAATTGTCCCGTGGTTTCAATAGATCCTAGTCGCATTCCAAGGGATTCACAATATGTAACCGATTTATTCCAGTCCTATTCAAAATTCAGTTCTTTATTATAACATTATTTACGAGTTTTCATATTTATACTTTAACTTTATATTTTTACCCGCAAGGCTTGATCCTGGAAATAGGATTTTCCTTCAACTGTTGTCACAAACTGCAACATTGAGATGTTAGCATCTAAAATAGAAATTATGATTAGGAATTTTTGAGTTCGAACGTCTTGCTTCTGTGTTACCATTTATTAATACAAAAGGAATAGGCATTTTACCATTGCTACCTGGACTGCCCACGATTAAATTCATGGGCATGCCTATTACTAAAGGAATCAGACAAGACAAAACGAATATCGTCGTCATAGTGACCGTCAGAAATATTGGTATTATTATGTTGTCGTTTATAACTGTAAATGAATTATAACTGTTAGTACGTGCGACATGGTGGCTTATATAGGGAGGAACATCACACTTCAGTTTATTATTAAATCATTCTGTTCATCATTAAAATAATTACCTTTCTATGAATTTTTAAATAAAACCAATCATCATTTTGTCAATCTAATCTCGACATATGGGACAGATGAAAACATTGCAGTTTTACGATCAATCATTTTTATGTTGAATTTTCTATTATTTTTGGATACTCGAAATCCATCGATGTTCAAAACGTGCTTCATTTGTCATATTAAAGTTTGAGTCAACCAAAACAAGTTATGTTTGTTTAATTCTTATGACAATCGAACTAAAGTCGTATAAATGATTCTCACAAAGTATTCAAACTCAAGTGCAAAATTTACATAAAAAGGTAAGTGATACGTCAATTCATAACTCAATTTTGTTGTTAAAATTAAACCTTGTAAAATGATTAAGTAAATATTCAACTATTACGATGCATACATGAAAACTTCACCTACTGATAAAAGTTGTATGTTTCAAAAGGTCGTAGCTGTGACACCAGTTAAAGTAATTGGACCACTTTCGATATTATTTTGCACCTCCTTGCCCATTATAAACGTTTTAGCTCAAGTTTTATCCGCGCGTTATCATGTGGATGGAGATACAGATCAACAGACAGACACCATCGAGCATGCATATAAAGTAGCCAGCGTATAATAAAGTTTAAAAAAAAAATTAGTTCCACCAAGCGGCTAATTGAATGTGGGACGTTAATCCAATTCCAATTGTTGTTTGAATGGAACCCGTTATAAAACTGCAGAGCGGTTAAATAATCTTAGATTTTTGTAAATTCAATCTTCATCCTGTAACTTTTTCCATGCAAATATTTATTTTGATTTAACCTTCTTCAAATGGTTTCGAACGATAGATAGAAAATGTTTTTAAAAGTTTCTTGTAATTTTAAGCTTTGGGTAAAATGTGAAAGTTTTCTGTGAAATGAAAGTAACCGTCAAGTTTTGGCGTTTTCTTGGGTTATTTAATGCGTAAATATTTATTTCTCAGGAATGTGCACAGAAATTAAGTTTGTATGTTTTGGAAGTTGTGTGCATTTCCATTGTGTAGTAGGAAAGTCTAGATTCTTCCAGAAAATGTACTTTTTAAGTTTTTTTGTGTAGAACGCAGTGTACTGTGTTGCGGTTGCACGATTCGTTTTAGTGTGAGTACTTAAATTATAAATTGGCCGTAAATAAAAAGTAAGTTAATTATTAACCGTTAACCATCGGTGTGTTTTTTACGCGTTTATTGCCAGCATTTTCACCAAAGAAGGACAGTAAGATAAGTCCCATAATTAGTTATGTTAATTAGTTAAGCAAATTAACGGTCTTGACAGATGTGCCCTTAAGTTAAGTTTGAGCTATCTAGCTCAAAGGATATACGTACATCAAATGCATAGTCGAACGACACAGTTCAAAAAAGGAATTGTAGATTGTTATTGTAATTATAATTATTATAATGACTATAATCTTTTTAAAATGTTTGTCAGATAAAATAAACACGACTGGAAGAAAGGGAATACAATTTTCGTCTGATAGTGACCGAGCATTTTTATCTCATATCCGCAACCAATGCATGCATAATATTTGTTGGATACGAAGCACTCATGATCACTACGCTTGTGACTATACAACCATTATTAGGATCAAAATATAGTATACGTAGAGTGTTTGTGCTTCCGTGTGTCCGACCGGCTGGCCAGAAACTTTTTCAAATGTTTTAGGTTTTCAATTATGTTTTCACCCGTCGAAAAGTAGTGACCTTAACTCGATCAAGTTCGTTAACCAGCCAAATCAGCTGACTTTTGCTGAAGTGACGGTCGATCAACGATCCCATACTTTGTAAATGGGATTTTTCATTGTATCAATCGACAGATTAGAGTATCGGGATCAAACCTTGTCAAATGACCATGATCCAAAACTCGATAGTTTTGGAGATATATTTGATTTATTTTTTTGTGTTTTTATGTTTTGTAATTGTGTGTTTAGTATTTTTTAAATATTTTCCGGCGCAGCCGGCGCCTTTCGTAGTTGTCTACGTGCGTTATCTGTCACAGGTGTTTTACCTGTTTTATTTTAAAAGTTAATTACTTTTTTGGTTACATTCACTACAAAACCATAAATTTCCTTAAAAATTAATCATTTCGGAAGTAATTTCTATTACATAAAAGATTTCGTCATTTATAAAAATGAATGGTGTCCCCTAAAATAATATTACTTTATAAAAGCAACATAAAAACAAATATCCTATATTTATGAATTACATAGTAAACTTAATTAATTTTTGATTATTTACCATTGTTTTAAAAATTTGTAAAAATGTAATTGTGACTGAAATTTCTACTTTCGTTTTTTGTTTTGCTCGTGAAAAAGATAACGGCTAGTTATCTAAAATTTGAGCTTTAAAATAATAAATCAATTCCTTATAACCAAAAAAATAACTACTCATAGTAATCTGTGAAAGTGCCCATTCATCTCTGCAAATCTTTTACAGTTACTGAATCGTGAAGCATTCAAAAGTCTAAATTAATTGTCAGCATGTAATACTCTCATCCATTTCCGACTCTAGAACAATTCAAAAGTAAGCTGTACATGAACTTTAATATTGAAGGAGAACTACGTGGCACACAGATCCAGCCGAAGCCGTTGCAAACCCAAAGTCTAGCCACATACTTACCACTCCTATATCTGTATTCCTCTAGAGCACAAGCTGGACAGTCATCAGATCGGGATCTTCCGGCTCATCACTTCGATCCCCACAATCGTTGTCCCCATCACATTCATGGCTACTTATAAAATACATCGACCATTGGCGTATCGAAATTCGTGTGGTTTGGTAGGTAGGAATATAAATTTATTTTAGATCACTATTTTTACAGTTTAGTTTGAAATCTTGTTTAATTATGTAACTGTAATTAAATTAACAACAAAATTTAACTAAACCCAAAATCTTTTTGTTTATTATAGTAAGAATTCCTTTGACTTCATTTCAGTTAATTACACAAGCAGAAAAAAAAAATCACACAAGAAAAAAAGATTACATTCCAGTCTCATAAACTCAACATTAGTTAACTTTTTACCTTTTCCAAATTTAAAAAAGGAAAATTAAAATTAATTATTCATCCTAGCACCCAAAAATAATTAATTGTACATTTAAAGGTAACGATGGTAAAGGTAAAAACCAGGTTGTAAACAAACAATTGTGTTGTAAGTACGAAAATATGCCGGACGCAGAATCAAAACAGGGAATATTGTGCATTAAGAATATAAAAAAACACTACACACTTCGACTACATTGGGTTTTAGGGTCGTTTTACATAAAGTCTTCGTATGCAGTCCAGTCACAACTAAGCTGGTTTGATTCGATTTTAAGCTTTCAGTTTCTTAACTCAGATTCTTCAGTTCAAAAGGAAAACAAGATCTCCTTTTTATTTCATATGTTCCTTCGTATAATGGCAATACCAATGTATGTCGTAGTCACTCTAAATTAAACAATAAAACAAATTCGTTTTAATTTACAGCTCTAAGTAGAAAACATAAAAAATGAAGTTCATATTCGCGATGTTTAAATACACAATTTGAGTATATACATGCAATGTATGCCTTCTTGTTTTTCACATTGATAATATAAAGATATATATTAAGCTTTATTGCAGAGTTCAAAATCAATTACGAATTACAATGCAAAGTAAACGGCATGCACATACATCACACAAAGATAAACTACACTTTAATGACTTCTTCTTTATTAGCTTATTATAAAGATTATAACTTAACTATCAACAAAAACTTAATTATAAAATTTAACTTTCTAATAATTTTTCATAATAAATGCACACTTGCGTAATTAATAAAAAAAATTGTAATGATTGAATACACATTTTGCTACTTTAAACTGATAGGTATCCACTTTATTGGATTGGTTTTGATTTCATGGCTCAGGACTATAAAAACCAAATTATTTCTTAAAAAGAGGTCGAAGTGTTTACTAACTACGCCCTGAAATATCATTTACAATTTATTGGTAGATGGATGAATACAGCCTCTGAAGTAATTTTACAATAATAAATCTTTATGAATCTGAACGTTTATTATAAAAATGTTCATATTTTTGACTCACTGAAAAATTTGTAGGATACAATTTAAAACAAATTTCTTATCAAATTAAAAATTAAAAGATATTTAATTTAGTATTCATGGAAAACTTTTCTGGTTCATTCTGCATTCTGTAAACCCTTACTTGAGCTAGTTCTAGTGCTTCTTTCTTCACTACTGCGCAGTAGAAGTTATTTATAGTTTAAAATTAGGCATTCATTTAATTTTAGTAAGTCCATTTCTGTGAAACTTCTGAATGTGAAATTTCAACCGATCCCCAGTGGAAAAGGTTTCCTTGCATAAACCACACTTACACAAACGTTCCCCCGTGTGTTTTGTTAAGTGATCACGAAATTGGCTTTTTCCTTGAAACTCCCCCTGACAAAATGGACAGAAAAGTAATTTTTCCCGAGTGTGTTTACAAATGTGTCGAAGATAGGACTGTTTGTTCGAATAGTATTCTTTCCCATCTGTACAGAAAATACATGCTAGAATTTTGTGCCTTGATGATGCTTGATGAGAGCTTAACTGGGATTTATCCGGAAATCGCTTGAAGCACTCGAAGCATTGATAATTGTACTCTCTTTTCGGACCGTTGTGTAGCTTTGCATTGTGCTCATTCAGATCAGTTCTACAGATAAACGAATCTCGACATATATGACAAGCATAAGATTTCTCTCTTGTGTGGCAACGTCGCATGTGCGAATAAAGAGTACAGTTTTCAACAAAACTCGCATCGCATAGTTTGCAAGAATGTGGTTTCTCTTCAATATGCTGGCAAATATGCCTCCTTAAATGTGCCCCAATAAAAAACCCTTTCTCACAAAAAACGCAAACGTGCTTTCGTTCCTTCTTTCGATGGCTTTGATTCATATGAGCACTTAAATGGCATGGGCCTTGGAATTTCTTTGTGCATTTTGTGCAGCTAATATTGCGCGTTTTTGCATGTATTTCCAAGTGTTTTCTAAAGTAGGATAGGCTACGGAATGTTTTATTACACTTGCCGCAAATATGCGGCTTAGCGCCTGTGTGAAAAAGCATGTGCTCTTTTAAATCAGAGGATTGTCCAAATTCTTTCCCGCAGCGTTTACACCACTCTGGCTTTTCGCGTGTATGGCTACGAATGTGCTTGTTCAAATCAGAGATTCCATAACTTCGGTATGAACAAAATGTACAGCAATATTTCCTTCCGGCTTTTCCGAGATGAGTTAATTGATGTTTGTTCAAATAGTGATTGGTGAGAAAGGATTTGCCGCATTTTTGGCAAACATACGGGCGTTCACCGTTGTGTTTCATCAAGTGGATCTTTAGGTAGGTCGATTGGGTGAATATTTTTTTACACAAGTGGCATGGAAAGCGAATTCCTTTGTGAACCCTGTTCGTGTGTGCTGTCAATCCAGAATATGATCCAAACTGAGCACTACAAATCTTGCAGTTGCGCGTTATGCCTAAAATACAGGAATAGTTAGTCAAAATTTTGAAGTATGAAACAGAAAGCTTAAATAAAATATATATATTTTTTTGAATTTACCTGCCATAACGAAAACAATGATCAAATAAAGTCTCCTTTGGGTTCTAACTATTCCATCAAACAATAATATTTCTTCAATTAATATATGTTTGTTTTTGTTATACTGCCTTTTTATTAGTCGTACGTTGCCAATTGTTGATGCTCTAGTACGAATTGTAAAGTAATTTTAATGGATACCTATCTGGTTTAAATTTACATACTCGTTCCTGAGCCAGCTAGATTCTAGCTTGATAAGTGTTTTCAGTTTTGTTTTTGCAAAGTTAGTTATACTTTGAAGAAAATTTAAAAAAGAAGCAAACATTTCACACTTATTCACAGGAAAATGAAACTGAATAACAGAAATAAAACGATAATTGGCACTCTTAAAGAAAGAATAAGTATCTGCACTTGCGATTCTTTAACACAGTTTGTTTCTGGTAAGTTTTGTAACTATCGCCTTTCTGGTGAAAATATTTGATGAACCAGACTGAATTTAATATATGTTTACCAATTGCTCATACACAAAAAATAATAGAGTTTCAGACAGTCCACTATTGAGGATAACTATTTAAATCAATATATTCAGTTCACTGGATTGATGACCATGTATTAGGGCTTATTTTTCACTTTTGTGCACATAAATCTTTGTGTTGTTGACATAACTTTGCACTACCATTTGTATCTTTTGTCATTTTTATTATAAAAATTTTGTCAACTGCTTTTCTTTTACTAAAAGTCGTTAACAAAATAACTCATAAAAATCCTTACATGACAAACAGTCAATGTGCAGGAAAACATTAAAAGAGTATTCGTTAATTTACAGGCATAAAAACACTGCTGTGGATTATAATGATAACTTATTAACTGTTTAACTTGTTTAAAACTTGAGGTTGTTCTAAAAATAAATCAATTTCAAGTCAACTCAAATACGAATATAAATAGTATGCTTTGATACAGAAAATGACTTGGATAAAATTAGTATTGCCAAGTTTCACTGGTTTTGAAAACATCCGGTGATTTGTTTGGAATGGATGTATATGCGAGCAAGGATGAATATGGATGTAATTGAGTAAACAAAACTGAGACTTTCACAGAAAGCAGTCTTTAGACAAGAATGATAAACTTGAGAAGCCTACCTTTTAAATTTTGTTCAACACCTGTTGATGCACAACAATTCAACATGATCAGGTATGCCCTGTCAGTGTTATTGTTTGGCATGTTAGGATAGAGAAATATATATTTTCTTAAAAGCACGAACATGTATGCATACTGGAGGTTGCTAGTCTTGTCATTGTTTGCTCCCAATTTTGTCCAAACAAGAAAGAACTGCATGGAGCCGCAGCCGTTGCTGCTCTAAGTGTTTTTTCTATTATATTTTTCGTGAAATCAGGGAAAAGGTGTATTCCAGGAGGTGCATGTGCCTTGAAGGTTTTTACCAATTTGTTGAAAGTTTTATCTGTAAAAATGTATATCAATATGCTGTTCCGTCTTCTCACAACTCTGTGAAATATACACAAGTTAGCTTACCCAGCACCTGTAACAGAATACCCACGTAAGCAACATCAATAATATGTGGCAAGTGTTTGTGGTATTTGGCTTGCTCAACAGGTGATAAAGGTGATAAACATAAAACGTAAACAACAAAAACCAATAAATTCCTGAACTTGTGAAGTCTGCGTACATCTTTGAGTTGCAAATCATTTACTTGTTTTCAATAAATTATGTAATTTAAATAACCTAAAAGTATATAATGTAGTTATAAAAATTATATTAGTAGTTCATAGTTCAATTATGTGCGCTGAAAATAAAACCTGTATTTATTGAATTAAAGTAAACATTACTTGACTTGTTATTCATTGACATGCCCAGTCATTACAAATTACTAAACATAAAAATACGACTCGTTTTCAGTGTAGTTTTGAATTATGAACATCAACGAAAAATATAGGCAAATGTAAATCGTGAAATTATCAAAATGCCGAACAGTTTGAAAGTTTCAAGTCCAGTTTTGTGTCCGTTATGTCCGAAATCGTTTGTAAATAAGTACAAACTACAAAGTCATGTTGATGGTGATCATCATAAATTGAGACCTCATGGTTGCTCAGTTTGTTTAAAGTCGTTTTGCAATAAACAAATTTTGTCCACACACATTAAAACAGTTCATTACGGAATCAGAGAACATGCGTGCAATAAATGTGGAAAATTATTTTTAACGGCCACAAATTTAAAATGTCACGATCGCACAGTTCATCAGAGACTAAGGTCGTATTCGTGTTCGTATTGCAGAAAAAGGTTCGCGTGCAGTAGAAACCTTAAAGACCATCTTAATACACACCATGCAGAAAACAAACAAAAATACGAATGCAAAATATGTCGCAAAATATTTTTAACCAGAGGAAATCTGACTCAGCATCAGATTCATCATAAAGAGAAAACTAATCAGTGTACTTTTTGCTTCAGGTGGTTCCGCGTAAAAAGCAGCATGAGGAAACATTTGCTTACACATGCAACAGAAAAAAAATCATTTAAGTGTGCCAAGTGCGACAGATGTTTTGTCTCTGAGAGAAATTGGCAAATTCATATGAATAAAAGTAAAGCTCATCAACCAAGAGAAAAAGCGTCTTGTGTATTTTGTGGAAAACTTTGTGCTGACGCTTCTGCTTTATCAGATCATATAAAAAGACATATTCGGGAGAAATCCCATCATTGTGAACTTTGCCCTAAAGCGTTCAGCAGTTCCACCGAAAAATATTCACACATGAAAATTCATATTGGTGAAAAGCCTTATCAATGCACAAAGTGTGGTAATAAATACAAAACGTTATGTAATTTGCGTAGACATGAACGCTCTCATTTCAAAATTAAACCATTCGTTTGTGTTTTTTGTGAAAAGAAATATGCAGACAAAATTGACCTTTGGAAACATCTTTTGCAAAAAGTTGGTGAAAGAGCTTTTTCATGTAGTGTTTGCACAAAGACATTCGCTTACAAAAGTTTGTTGAAGAACCACATGAGAGTACATCAACCAGCAAAACATGAGTGCACTGAGTGTGGTGTATTTTTTAAACGAGCTATTACACTAAAGTACCATTTTTCAAAATATCATTCTTCTGAAACGAACAATGTATTGCTATAGTAACAGTGAAGTTCACGTCCAAAAGAACTTAAATGCAAGATTTTAGGGAATGCGTTAACACGTGCGTGTGACAAATCAAGCATACAAATGTAAACCGCATCCTGTGTAGAAATTTTGTGACAAGTTCCAAAGTATGATAAAGAAATATATTTTTTGCATAATGTGATCATGCTTTTCACAAGTTTTAAAACTGAAGAATCGCAGTCGAAAGCAAGCTTATATATTATGTATACCTGTTGATATGTAAACCACAAAGTTTTGATATTATTATTTTCTGCTACAATTTTTATGTAGTTGATTTAATGTTGATGAGGAACTTCGTGAAGCATTTCATGTAGTTATTTATAAAACATTAATCGTAATAGTAGTACGATGACACAAGTTACAAATAAAGTAAATAGCAGTACATATTTTCATAGCACATTTTTAAGCAGTGTTGAGATTCTTGTTGAAATATACAGTAAATGATGTATGTTTAATAGTGTCTTTAGTTTAGAATAGGATTTTGTTTATATCAAAGATAGACTTACCGTTTTATAGTTAATATTAAGGATGTAAGCCGTTTAGGCCGTAAGAATCACTTTATTTTAAAAACACTATATGTAAATGTCCTAAGCAGATTCACATACGTTTTTGTTACAATTTAGGTTACAGAATCAATTTGTATTCAATAAATGCTGCGTAAAATTATAAGTAAATTATAAAAAGTTGTTATCGTTTACTGTGTAAAGGTAGTTGAAAACCTAATGTTGGTACAAATACAATATATTATAAATAAGTTTCATTAGCTATGATGGTAATGCACGTGCAGCATAGTCCGGTACCAACCTTTATTTTTTCAACTCTACATGTACAAAATATGTTGTTGAGGTTTCTTCTGTTTGTACAAATTTGTGAACCGAGCTTTCCACACACGTATACAATCTAAGTTGAAATTAATCCATTTATGTGAGTTAAGGTTTTGATTCCTATGCTCCCTACTATTCAGAGGCATACTGTATTGAACTAACACTCCATTCATAAAATGAAAACACGGAATATATCTGTAGACATGCGTTTAAAACGTAAGCACATAATACGGAAGCAAGCTTTTCTACTGGGCAATTAATTTAAGCTTTTATAACTAATGCAAGGTTTTAGAACAATATACACTCAAATTACTAGAGCATACAGTTTACAGCTTGAGTGTATGTGAGTAAGTGTTTGTGTAGCAATTTGCTTTAGAAAAGCAAATATACGGATGAATACATTGTATGTATTTTACTCGTTTTAAATACTTTACTCAGAATAAGATATGCAAAGTCCTTCAAAACATTTTATGTTAAGCAGGTACTGAAAGAAGTTGACAAGCTCTTCACTTTATTTTATTCATTGAAAATATTTTAGACACTTGTTTCTCGTGGAATTTTTTACCTTAGCTTTTATTTACAAAATGTCAGTTTAAAGAACCAACAAAAACTTGATGGACATACACAAAGTTATACCATGTCCTGTAAACGGATTCTTTTTAAGAACAACAGTTTGAAGAAATTGTGAATATTCTAAGCAGCCTGTTAATTAATTTACCATATGGCTTTATGAGTGACATTTTCTAGATCACTACTTATTGGTGGTTCTGCAAGACAATCAATTAGTTTCATTTCAAAAGTAGAAAATGCATTGCAAAACTGCATTCTTTTTGTGCAAACGTTCCAAGTGATTAATGAAAACTGCGAATCAATGTATTATTCTAGTACATACTGATTATTTTATTGCTGATTTCAAACCAATGCGTTTTTTATTCACAATTATAATTTATAAATATTTGTGAAACAAAATGTCTAAAGTAAAAGTGAAGTGTTCGTTGTGTGAAAAAATTCTAAGTAACAAGTCCAAGTTAAGTAGACACGTCAACTCAGTTCATGATCCGAGTTCTAGAGCTCGATATTCATGTGACCTGTGTCCTGAGACCTTTTTTTACAAAAAGTTTCTTGACGAACATGTAATAAAGTTTCACAAAATTGAACGACCAATTAAATGCAAAGTGTGTTCCAAGTCATTCTTCAATCGTGGAAATTTAACAATTCACATGAAGGCAACCCATTACGGAATTAAGTATTCCTGTTATATATGCCCCTCACAATTTACTTCCAAGAAATACATACAAAAACATATTGCTTCAGTTCATCACAAGATAAAATCCCATGCTTGTTCCTACTGTAACAAATTGTTCACCGGAATAAGTGGGCTCAATGAGCACATTAATATAAACCACAAGACTAACCCGAAGAAGTTTAAATGTCAAAAATGTGGAAAGGAATTCTTGCGCGAGTCTGTGTTAAAAAATCACTTATTTCGACACGGTGACGAAAAGCCTTTCAAGTGTCGGGTTTGTTCGAAGTTGTTTTACACAAAAAACGGTAAAAAGAAACATGAGGAAATTCACGCCACAGTTAGAAATCGTCAAAAGTGCACCATTTGTGTCAAAACGTTTTCTTCTAAAGAGAGCTTATATGGCCACATGAAATTTTATCATCAGCCCGTAAATAAGGTGTCCTGTTTATTTTGTGGAGCCCTGTGTGTTGATAACTATCGTCTTTTCGTGCACTTGCGACGACATATTCAGGAAAAACTTTACTCGTGCGAGCTATGTGACATGGAGTTCTGTACAAACACAGCCAAAAATTTGCACATGCAATACCATACGAGGGAAAGGCCATATGAATGCATGAAGTGTAAAGCCAGGTTTATAGCAAAGTCCGAGCTCGTTGAGCATGAAGCAATACATTTGAAAGTGAAACAGTTTTCTTGCGTGTTTTGTCAAAAGAGGTTTTCTAGAAAGAAGTACCTCTTCCAACACATTACGATTAAAATAGGAGAACAAACCTACCAATGTGCGATTTGCGATATGTGCTTCAACTCAAGGGGATCTTTAAATGCACATATGCAGCGTCATTAATATTGACAACTTAAACTCTGAGAGGATATCGTGAACACATGTGAAGAAAAAGTACTGCGTTTGTGTCGGACTAACGTATTTATTGTTTAAACAAAGTTTTTTTTGTGAAATGGTTGTAAATGTTTTTAAGAAAATATGTGAGAAAGGGTGCACTCGTTTATCACATTACAACTTTTCACGTTTCTTCCGACCGTGTATCATGTTTATTTTATGGAAAAGTTAGTATTGGGAGTAACATGACTGACCATCTTCTTCGACACAATCAGTAAAGGTGGTTTGCGTGTGAGCTGTGTGGTAAGGAATCTATAAATTCAAGTGAGAAAAATTTGCATATGCGGATGTATACTGATGAAAAGTTCTGCAAATGTGAAATATGTGTGGAACATTTTCGAGACACATCTAAACTCAACCTGCACATAATTTCTGGTCAGACTGTAAAACGGTTTGTTTTTGTGTTCTGTGAAATAGGATTTGGAGAAGGGTTTAACTGTGGAACCACATTGTGAGGCAAATAGGAGAAACAGCGTATACGTGCGTGCTATGCAAAAAAACATTTTGTATACAGCGGTCCCTAAACAGTTATATGAGGATTACACATCAACCTTTAAAATATAAGTGTGACAAATGTGAAAACGTTTATAAGGATTCAAATAAACTGAAAAGGCATCTGTAAAAGTTCCACTAGGAAGTTAGATATATTTACCTCAATATATTCTGTTATTTAGCTCTAAAATTTTCGAACCTAATTTTTAGAACCAACTTGTTTGTGTTCTAATGCGTCAAATTGTTATACAACTTGAATGAAAGAGGGAACAAAAAATATTAGTACATATTTGAATTGTTTCAGCTTAATCCAAATGTTTTGTTACATGGTTTTGGCCATATTTGAAATGTGCGAATGGAAATATGATTAGTAATCACAAATAAGTTTTAGTAATATTTATGATGATTTTGAAGAAGGATAAGTAATTAATTAAATATATTAATTATATGTTGACTAAACGAAATTGTTAAAAAATTGCTATTTATAACTTATTTAAGTTTGAATTTTCAAAAAAATATGATCAGCTTTTGAGTTTAAAACATCCCTGAATTTCTGTTTTTTGAAAAAAGTTTAACAGATTATTTGAATTATGTCGCGTTAGACTACATTCAAAACTAAATAAGCGGTTAAAGCATAATTAACAACGTTCAGCTTCAAATTCTTCAGGTATGCATGTTGTGAATGGAATTATGTTAATAATAATATAAATGCATGCTAAAGCATCAGCATTCTTTGGACGGTTCACACACAAATGTATCATATTTTGAATGAATTATAATACTTAGGATACCGAACAAAAACAATAAATGCATCTATTTGAAATATTCGAGTATCCATTTTGAACATCATAAACATACGAGGAGTTGTACTAACTTACTAACGTATGTGAAGTTTTACTGGATGTCACGTTTGCGTATGAACGCTTCCATTGGAATTCAATTTGACCTAACCAAAATAGACTTAACCCAACAATTATAACATTTAACCTAACTTAACATACTACAACACTTTCGTTAGCATCAATAATATACCAACATGAAATAAAACGAATATGCAATGTCAAGAAATTAGTAGTAACGTAGACCGAGTATATCAATGCAGGTAATACTAGAAGTCAATTATTAACATACGGGCACAAATTAGGTTTTAGATGAAATTAATGCAATGTCATTCTGTAAAAGGCAAAACAACGTTGTAAAGCAACAACAAACTGCACCAAACAGATCGAGGTGGCTTTGGGCCAATGAGAATAAAATATAGTGAAGCAGTTGCTGACGCACATGCTCACTGCACACAAAACTGAACACAGGGCAGAAGCAGTGGGAAAGTTGCAAGTTCATCCAGGCTTTGCCGATACTTAAGATAATTCAACTAATTAATTTAAACAATTTATAGTTATAAGAAAAGCTACTTCATATATGTTACTGCACGATTTCATTTGCTAGTGTACATTAGTCATGTTAAATAAATAAACAATGAAGACCAGCCAATCGCCATATATTACACCATCAAACCAAAATTGATAAACTATCCATATTAAACCAATAAATAGTGGTCTTGTCGACTTGGTAAACATTTTAAATTTAAAATAACAAACGGTTCTTTGATTTAAGTTTAATTAATTTTTAACTAAATACCGGTGACTTTTATTAAAAAACTAATGTTTTTATTTAAATTCAATTAGTTTTTAATTAAAAAACGGTAATTTTTGTTTAAATTTAATTAATTTTTAATTAAGTACTTTGAAATATGTTGAATTAAGCACACTTTTTGATGCACTGGAAAGTAAGGACCCCGGACGCTCAATTCAAATGATGGCTTTGACTTACAGGATTCAATGAGCCATGTCTAATGCCAACCTTAACATTAAACTAGCATTAAATTATAAAGATAACAATTCCTTCAAATACAAGATTAATTATATTTGGTGAGTACATTCGATTGGTTAACGTCGCTGTAAACGAATATAACTACGAATCTAATGACAGGGTGGATGGTCAAAGACTAATTTTATCAACACAAGACGTATTTTATTTTGATGTCCAAACGGAAAGAAGCAACCAATTTATCTTTGTTATTCGAAATGATTGTTTTGACCACGGTGCACCCATGTGCCAAAGCAGTTCAGAATATTGGCCAGAAAAAATGAAAATTGTTACATGTTCGAATGAAGGTATCAACAACGGTATGCAATGGTACGTTGAGCCTGTGGAAAATACAACGTATTTTAAGATAACTAATTTGAATGAAACACAGCTCTATTCTCCAAGCGACCCATTTTGATTGGATCAAAAGAGGCAATATGTGTTCACCTGGTAAAAATTCGATTGGAGTGGAGGCCCCGAAGGTTACTGGATTGTGGAAGGTACATATATAACTACATCTTTGGTATACTGGAATCAGAACAGATAAATCTGTTGTAGCATCGTGCAATGTACAACCTTCAAATGCATGTTACTTTAAATTGGAACATAAAATGACGGTCTAGAAATATATTCTGAATCATTAAAGCATGACTTATTTATTGACTCCGTTTCTTAACCGAAAGGAAAAGTAATCTGTGTGCTTAAATTCACAAAAACACTAATGTGGCAATAAAGAAATATTTTAAAGAAATTGGTGCAAGCTGAAGACAATCTCTACAAAAGAATGACTTTTTTAAATAAACGGTCGAATTTATTTTGAAAACGTTCATAAAACATTTTGTAAGTTTTTACGATAAATTGTAATATTAGGTATTGCATACTAAATGTCTTATTAAAACACCAACTCCAGCTATTAGAATATTTGAAGACTTATCCAATGGCATACTTATAAATTGAATAATAACTTTAAAATCGTCAATATTTCTTACATGAAGTATCAAAAATTGACACATAATAAAATGTTATTTATAACAATTAACGGATATACATATTACTTAAATTACATACAAACCCAGATGATCCAAATTCAAAGCAAATATTCTACTATCATTAAGATTATGTAATTTACATGAAAGTTCATTTTTCGAACAAATATCCCACCATAATTCTCAAGAAAATTTTGATGTTAACCCCACGTTTAAGGATTTTTTCAATGCTTAACTCAGGAAAAAATAATATTTGGTTAGAATTGATATATTTAATTATTTATAAACTTTAAATGCTACACTGTATTCGAATAAGTATATTCAAAGTCAAATATTTACTCAGAAATTTTACTAATGGTAAACGTTTTGTGTAAATTTTAAACAGTAAATAAAATGGTTCCCCACCACAGCAAAATAAAACAATTATTAAGTGTAAAATGTTTACTAGTCGTTGGCTACTGTTTAGATTCGTTATCCTAATGTACCCCATGTGCTTATGTAGCATGCTTTACTTCGACACTGATGAGCTTACATTCAAATAACAACTCGATAACTTGAGAACAGACTTAAGGTAAAATATGACTTTTATAAGCTGGTAACATTCAGCTAAACGTCTGTGGGATTACTTCCAAGATTTTGCAGACAAGTTATATAATACCTTAACGACTTTGAGATAT
Source organism: Entomobrya nicoleti (assembly GCA_034695465.1). Classification (NCBI taxonomy): domain Eukaryota; kingdom Metazoa; phylum Arthropoda; class Collembola; order Entomobryomorpha; family Entomobryidae; genus Entomobrya; species Entomobrya nicoleti. The sequence goes on along the minus strand of JAQFZG010000390.1, from coordinate 17,613 downwards.
TGTTAATTGTGTTAGATTTGGTAAATAAACACGCGTGTAATAAACTTTCCAAGGGTTAGTGTTCTAAGCTCGCCTAGTTGGTACCTGAGATTTACCAGTGTCGAATTCGTTTGTGTCGAACCTATACCACAGCTTTCTGTAAGATTTCCAAAAAAGTTCAAGCCCTCAAATTTTTTGACGTTGAATACTTTCGCTTTCACCATATCTTCTGATGCATTCTCAATATTACAAGTTTTAGAATCATCTCCGCCAATACAAATTACAACAGTCAAACTTGTTAGATTTGGAAGACATCTCAAGCATAAATTTACATGACCTTGTAACTCGTCAAATTTACAACTAACAAGTGGTACGAATTGTCGAATTTTCAAGTGCTTAATGTGAGCCCCAAATGTTCGTAAAAAACGTTCAAAGTTGTCCTGTTTCCCTTTAACGTTGCTAAAAAGAACATTATTTAAGCAAACTGATGAACCAATTAGTTTTCCTTTCCGTCTATTAGTAAAAGTTTTAAATTTGTGCCAATCAGAAAACGTATACGCTTTGGCAAGTGTATTTAACGGGGATGTCATCCAAGTTGGAATAAAACCTTTCCTTAGATCTGCCAACTCGGCATCCTTATTAAATGGCGATGGCTGGTTACTCAGAAATGTGTCGACTGAAATCTGCCAATTGTGACAAACTTTGCGGCAAGCCAAGATGTCATTTAAATCGATTACAGGGTATAGAAAGGGAAGAACCTATAACAAAACAAATAAATTTAAAAAACCACATTAAAAAATTGTCAGGTAAAATACAAAGCAAGACAAAACAAACAAATCTTTACCTTATCAAACTTTTCTAGTTTGGTTTGCTGTGATGCTTGACAGTCTTTCAATATTTGTGAATCGTTATTCATTTTGACGAACAACTCCTTTTGTAATTTTATCATTTTAATGGTCAGCAACTCTATTTGGATATTTTTTGATGTAAGTACAGCGGTAGAGTGTGCTACAGCTGTCGTTTTATCCTTTGTTAAGGCAAATGTCCTAGGGTCCTTATGGATATTGGAGGGAGCTTGGTCAACATGCTGCTACAATAGTCAAACCAGAAATAAAATTAGCTGAAGCTCAATTAACCTCAATGCTTAAAATATAAGATAACATTTTTTGATGCGTTTACTTATTACCTTCTCTTGATTTACAACGTTGGCATCTAATCTGGAGCAACGAACTTGAAGGCCTCTAATCAATTCATTCAATTGGTTTATTTCATTATCTTTTTGGCTTAGAAGTACTTTTAGTGACATAATGTGCTGATGTAAAAATTGACTGTCCGCTGACTCAAATGAAGAATTTTCTGATAAATTGTCGCTTTGTATAATCTCTGACGAATTTAATGCTCTATTCTGTGCAACATTTGGCTCAAGAACAAGCCCATCAAACTCTTCAATTTGTTCATACGGTTCTCTTAGTGATTCACTTGCATTTTCATTAAGTTCTGATGCAAGCACGTTATTTTCAAAGTTAGCAATATTATCACAAGGGTCTATTAACTCGTAATTTTCGCCAGTTTTCTTCTCTAATGATGGCTCTAAATCCAAGTTTTCCTGTTTCACTTTCGAGACACTACTACACCCCACATCCTCTTCTAGTTTGATTTTTGGAACATTAGAGTTGACAATTAAGTCTCGTGGTCCAATCACTTTTCGTGGTGCAAACATTCTCTTTTTTCGTTTTAACTCTGCTTGTTCCTTTAATCGTTCATCTGCACTCCGTTTTAGGGTTTCCACTTGTAATCTAGTATTCTTACAATCACTAGAAGTAGCAGATGCCATCTTGGTTCGTAAAGTTAGTGCTGAGTTAAAATTATTTAATCCTAAAGTTATTTTGCAGTCCTAAAGGTTTGCAGATAATTTTCTCCCAAAACCAATAACGTGTTAAAAGCTTTTTCTGGGTTGTTCCAATTTCTGATGAAATATAATGACAAAATGATGATAAGATGTTTCGCTGAAATATTTAGCTGTTCTGTTTTAACGATTTGATTTACGATGATGCTGAACCAGCAGTTCAATTGCAACTAAACATACATTTCTAATCCAAACACACAATTCAGCTCAACTATAATTACAACGGGTGGGTATACAACGAAAAATATTGTAAGCAAAAACATGTTCCTTAGGTACTTGAGAAATATATGAAAGCAGTACATTCAGTACATTCACATAAAAACTAAGTACATAATCCTGTGTTTGAATATACAGTTTTACTACATGTGCTTTATGTACTACTTGGGATGTCCACTGTTCTCTTATTTTATCTATGTATTAGTATTCTTTTCATCATTCATATGCGCACGTATGCATACAGACAAAACAGCTAGTTTTGTAAGGTAGATTAAACACATTTCAGCACTTTTTATGAAAAAATACTTTACATCTACTTCAGAGGGTAGAATAACTTCACGGAAACTCAAAGAACCCAAAAAAATCTTTATAGCAGCTGCAGTCAGCTAAAACTATCTGATAAGCACGTATCTATATGTACGTGTATAGTAAAATTCGGACACAACAAAAAGACAATGGGGTGTTAATTTCCACAAACGTTTTATGATTTATGCAGAAGGACTTTACATTGATAATTTCAACCATTGCTTGTTTTGTTTCGAAGCTTTCTAGAAGGATATGTTTACTGCAGTTTGCCATAACTCGGGTTTTCATGTGTATGCATCATGCCTACACGAAAAAATTCGGAATACAGGTTAAACCCTAAGCTTTTTTATAAGAATGCATTTGTTTCAAACTACAATGAGTCCCTTCTAGATTGCTCGAATTGTATTGAAACCCAAAGTCGTCGATTGTCAACAGGTGGTTTCATAATTCGATTTTGACATTTAAACCACTAATTCTTTGGAAAAAGCAGCATGGAATCCCAGTAAAGCTACTACTAAGCTTTAATGACGTAGCTCAATTCGACCGTTTCATTGAAAAGGAGAACTTTGATTTTACAATGCAAAAGTATTCTAGTAGTGAAGTTTTATTAGAATGTTCTGACTTAAAAATAGTGAAAACAAAAACATGCATACAACATTAGTAGCAAGCACATGGTAAATTCATATGGATCCTACTCTTTGAAGATGTAATTGGTAAAGAAAAAAAGAAAGAAAATGGTTTAACGAATTGAAAATCGATATTAGTACACTTATTTTACATGGAATATAAAAACCATAAGGAAATGCCTTAGACAAACTGATACAATGACGAGAATCGCAATGTAAATCGAAGCACGTCTTTATATACCAAAGGATTTTATTTACACGTTATTTTTTATTATAATTTAAAATGGAGTCATTGTTTTAACATGTCTATTATTCTTCTTATTCTTAGAAATACTCCACTTCTTTTATCAAATGTAATCTTTAAGGTAAGGTAACCATGTGTTCATGCTTGCACACACGTACGCATGTGCGCTACCAATACTACACCATAAATTAAAGGTTGCTTGACAGTTGTTTGTTATATGTACATTCAAAACCAGAGGAACGAACTAAATATGTGAATGTTGTTGTCGGTTTGATCGTAAGCATATTTATTTAGGTAGCAATTTTTACAGCACATCACGTCCATATGTAGTATGTGTAGTTGTTTTGTTTTCCAGACACATTGTAAGTCATGCATTGTTAAACTGTGGTTGCCGTACAAAATAGATTATTTTGTTAAATTAAGTTTGTTTTTTATTGCATTAGAAAAAAACGATGCACTGTATAGTACGTGTGTTTAGTGCTGTAAGTTTATACTGAATAAAATCGTTTTGAAGCAAAAACTTTTAAATCTTATCCGAGTTTACCTTTCAACTCAACCTGAAATATTTCTTTGCAATAGTATTCAAAACCAAATAAATGTTTAGAACAATTCAGTGAAATCTTGTGGAAATTACTATTGTCTACTGTAATTACGGTCTTCTCAAACACACTGTACGGCACGGCAAAGAAACTGGAGAAGAAGTTATTTTTGAAATTATATTTTTTACATAAAGTCATGCCTACATTGATTATGGAACAACAACGCTTTGCGTGTAAACATTGTACCAAATCGTTCACTTTATCCTCGACCCTGTCTCAACATAACAATGCGGAGCATTATGGAATCCGTTATTCTTGTCATCTCTGCGATAAAAGTTTCAAAGTTAAAATAAGTTTGAAATTTCATATCCGTTCGTTTCACGGCGTTTTGAGTCCACACACATGTTTGCATTGCAACAAGTCGTTTGGCTCAGGAAGTAACTTAAGTGCACATGTTAAAAATATACACAATCCCAGGAACGAAGTTAAGTGTGAGTTGTGTAGTAAGACTTTTGCAAGTAGTAAAAGTCTTAACGTGCATCTTATACGCCACTCAAAAACAAGGCAATATAAATGTGAAATTTGTTCCAAGGCTTTTTATCAAAGGTATGAAAAGAGAGATCATTTAAAAACACACGCAGCTCTAAAACTATCTGTGAAATGTAACTTGTGCGAAATGCAATTTGCCTCTAATTCTGGACGAAAACATCACATGAAATATTTTCATGGAAAAGACGAAAAAATATCTTGTGTCTTTTGTACAAAAGTGTTTTCTAAGAAACTTTGCCTGTTTCAGCATATCTTGAGTCACGTTGAAGAAAAGTCATATGAATGCGAGTTATGTTACAAAAGCTTTTGCAGCAAATCAGATAAAAGTGAACACATGATGTCTCATACGGGTGAGAAGCCACATAAATGCAAAATTTGTGGGCGGAGCTTTGCTAAGAAATCGAAAATGATTCGACATGAAGCTATTCATTTGGATGTAGAAAAGAGAAAATTGCATCAGTGTGTGTTCTGTGAAAAAGCTTACACAGTAAAGGAATCACTTTGGCAGCATTATCTGGTAAAAATCGAAGAACGAGCTCATGCATGTAATATTTGTGCAAAAACCTTTGCGACTGTAAGCCTGATGAATATGCATAAAAAGAGGACTCATTAACGTTAAAACAAAATCGGATTTTTTAATCTAGTACTTTAAACGGCTATCACTTTTAATTAAATTATTATTTATTTGTTAAAAAAACTAAATTAATTTGTTAAGCAAAATGATGATTCTGTGCTATCTATATTTTTCTGTAAGAGCATGTAATTTTTTTTAAAATATGTAAATGTGGTTGCTTATTCGTAACTAACTGTAAATAATAGTTGCACATGGCATGCAATTATCAAATAAAAACTGAGCTGTAAACAAAAAATTCATACAAATCTTTGGTTTTGGTTTGTTCTCTCCATTGATTTTAAATTGGTCAGTTTTTAGTATTGTTAATGTTTAATTACATCAATTTGTGTGATTAGATATACTCAGCAATACGATAGTAAGATTTGAAATCACACTGCTATTAAGTTTTATAATCCAACAAGGTTAAACAATTTAAAATTAACTTGTTAAATAAATAAATGCGATAAGTAGTTTTAAAAGATTGAACAACAAAACAAGAATTTCACCTGTTTTATCATTTATTTTATTATGATGTACCTGGACAGGTGAAACTAACTTTGAAGAAGTTTATGTTATACTGTACATTATAAGACTTCGAACACATGCAACACACTGTTAGTAGTTAATCGACATCTAAACATGAGCAACTAATACGTCAAACAACGTACACCTTCTTTGCCTTTAAAGTGAAGAGACACAGTACATTTGCACTTATCACTAAACTTACATGGGTATGCCATAGGTATAAGAATGAACAAATGTATTTATGTAGGTACGTTGGTAATTGATCATTATCTAGTAAAAGTATGTGCGTACGAAAAAATGCAACACGGTGTGTGAACTACACACTGAGTTGACTCTCAACTAAACAAGATGAAACATGTTAGGGGACCTAACGTTCGTATTTTCAATGGAGAACAAACGAAGTCAACTGAAATACAAAACTTCACGACTCAGGTACATAGATATTTATAGCATAAGGCTACATGGGAACATTTAGGCGCCCGCTACGTTCGTATTTTATTCACGCCAACCCTACCATGTAAAACGATATATATAAACCATAATCAACCTAAAAGGCATTTTACAGTCACGTATTCCACTATTTTGTAATATCAAAGCTACAAAATTAACTCTTTTAGTATTTTAAGTTGACTTTGACAGTCAAATTGAAAAGGGACTAATTTGAACCATTACATCTTGGTATTCCATTGAACTTTATCAATAATTTACAAAAGCTCTAAACCCTTTCAGACTAAATTAACATTCAAAAATTAAAATCCAAATATGTAATATTAAAATTTGTGCCACTATCTGACTGACGTCAACCAATAATTTATACTGTCGACATAATTTTGTGTCAACTGCAAGAAAAAATTCAACAATTTGTTTCAAAAGTTAAATTTTCTAAACTTTAAAATTCCTTTAAAATAAAATGGCCAAGAAAAGCTATAAGTGTCAGTTTTGTAAAAAGGGGTTTCAATTTGCACATAATCTCAAACTTCATCTTAAAAAACATCCAACTGTAAATCAATATGAGTGCCTGTTCTGTTCAAAACAATTTGTGAAAAAAACTGTACTGTTTGAGCACTACCGATCACATACTAAAGAGCGACCCTACTTTTGTAACATTTGTTGCGTTTCATACTCCAAGGCATTGACAATGCACATGAGAATGCACACCGGCGAACGACCATTCCAATGTAAAGTGTGTAAGAAATCCTTCACACAAAAGGCTAACATGCAACAACATGCGTTAATACAGGAAACCTCTAAACCGTTCAAGTGTAGTTTTTGCAAAAAGGAGTTCATTCAAAAGCTTGCAAAGGAAATGCATGAGAGCACGCACAAGGATACGACGTCATTTAAATGCGAATTGTGTGCCAAATACTTTTATTCAAATTCAAATCTAAAATCTCATCTGATGGCTCATAGAGGAATAAAACCATATACTTGCAAGCATTGCAACAAAGCCTTTTCTGGAAAAAGACATCTCACAAGACATGAAAACACTCACACTAAAATTGAAGTGATTGCTTGTAAATTGTGCAAAAAAATGTTTGCCAACCCAAGAAGTCTTCAAGAGCACAAGAGATATCTTCACTTTGGAACGAAGCAGTACAATTGTGGGCATTGTGAAAAGGGATTTTCAAGGAAAGGAGACATGCTGAAACACGAAAACTTAGTTCACCTGAAAACGGGTACATGTAAATGCATCTTTTGTGAGCAACTGTTCACGGCTCAAAGTGTACTTGAAAAGCACATGAGGCTACATACGTGCGAAAAACCGTTTAATTGTGACAAGTGCGGAGAAACCTTCTCCCGACGATTCGATTTGACCAAACACAATTTTAATCATTCTTCGTAAAGCTTTGCGAAAGAAAATCAGAGTGGGTCTTTCGATGAGTTGAGTAATATTATGATTTTCATACATTTTGATTCCTAAATTGATTATACTCTGTTTTATTAAAAATCCATGTATTATTTGATAATGTATGTTGATCATTATGGATTGTTTGTTTGTCAATATTGTACGAGTTATTTTTAGAGTGGTTGAACGCTTTTGTCCTCGGAAGTGTATACATCGATCAAGGTTTGTGTGATAAACTACGTCACTAAATGTTAAAGAAAATGTTCCAATCTGTTAAATTTTATTATCAACAATTTAAAATGTCTTTCGTAAGATTTAACATTTATGGAAACTTTAAAGCTCAATATATTGGTTAGATTATAAATGTTTATGTTATCCTACTCATAATATTTCAGTAAGTTTTTATTAATGTGGAAGTTGAACTAATTAGGTATATTATTTTAAAACCTTTGAAAATGTAGTAGTTGAGTTCTATTATTGCTTAGAAGTTATTGGCAATCAATTGTTGGATGTTTGTCTGTTATAAAATAATCCATGATTTTTTAAATTTAAAACTTATAAAAACTTAGTTTTTCTTGATTATTAAGTTTAAAGCTATTTAAAAAAATATTATCATTTAAATTTTAAAAATTATTATGGAATACCACATTTGAAATTAAAAGTTTAATAATGAATTGGTTTGTGAGTGTGAAGAATTACATAGGAACAAAAATCGTTGAAAGATTTTCATGAAAAGCGTTTTTTGTTTACCATCTAACTAATATATTGTTATATACGCTCATTCTCTGTAAAGCTGCGAAACAAAAGCGTGAGCTCAACCATACCCATGTAATATTTTTTAACTCGTATGCATGTACATTTTGATGGCAAAACCTATTAAAATTACAATAAATTTCCTGTCCTTTATATAATTCATCAAAAACTGTACGAAATAATTAACAATTGGTTTGTGTAGCAAATAAGTATGAAAAATCTGATGAGTAAAATTTGATAAAAAAGAGCTTTTTGTTACACTGTACCAATAAATACTAATATTTAAAAATTTAATATTCCACTATCAAAACAAACTTCTTTAATATGTTACATCATAGTCTCATCTAATTTGGGCAACTCGAGTTATATTTGGGGGTATGTTAGAATATGTTTAGGGCAAGTTGAGGAACGTTTAAAGCAAGTCAGAATACGTGTCGGAAAGTTGAAACATTTTTTAGGTAAGTTGTTTGACGTTTCGTGCAAATTGGAATACGTTTGGGCAATTGGAGAAACGTTTAAGAACCAAATGAGGGGAAACGTCAATTGGAAATTTCGCCGGTAGTCGGGGCAGTCCGAAGTCAGGAGAAGAGGTGGTCGGGTAGTCCGGGGAAGAGGTACCACCTTTTATTTGCCGTAGCCATCCATGCGTATTCATTCAACGTACAGGGCCCCTATTAAATATTTAAGTGCCCAAAATATTTAATTATTAAAAAAGTATTCATCCTACAGCCTTATTTTTTATTTTTGGACAGCATGAAACTTTAGAATTTTTTCAGTAACAAACTTTAGAATTAAAGTTCAATCAGTTAAGAGCTAGAGAGGTCGATTTGCAGGTTGTCCGAATTTTATATTTCATAGGCATGGGTAGCACAGTTCCACATTTGCATGGATCGAGGCACACAAAATACATGTGACCCTGCCTGATCAAATCGTATCAAAATCGTCCTAAATTTTTTAGTTTGTGTTAATTCATCTTTTAACTTGCATTTTTATGGTTTAGGATGATTTGGCGGTCTGTGTTCATGCTTTTCCTTTTTGACTTCCAATAAAATTGCCACTTCATCTGTTTGTTGCTGCCCATGTCTTCCCATGTTAAATTCGGACAACCTGCAAATCGACTTTTCTGGCTCTTAACTGATTGAACTTTAATTTTAAAATTTGGTACTGAAAACATTCTAAGGTTTCAGGCTGTCCAAAAAATAAAAAAGTAAGGCTGTAGGATGAATATGTTTTTACTAATTCAATATTTTAGGCGCTTAAATATTTCGTAGAGCCAGGTATGCAGACTCCACTTTTAACGTTTTTTATCAAGTACACGGTTTCGTGCAAAGCTGGTCAACGTTTTTTAAACAACATACATGTATAACACTTGCTGTTCTAAAAACTACTACGCTTATGCATACATTCGGCAGCCTGTAATCAAAATTACACTTTTTACGTGTCGTTTGATGAAAGTGTTGTTAGAGTTTTTTTAGAGATCATCATTTTTCCAGATCTCCACATTAGATTTTCATTTAATAATATTCCAATGTAGTCGTTCAATCTTTATTACAATTTTCACATTATTTATTGGTTTCCTAATTTTAATTAATTGTATAACATTAAATGTGTACTGATTTGCTGAAATGCCTATTGTAAGTCATTGTCAATAAAATCTAATAAAGACATTCATCGGTTTATATTTTATCATATCATATTAAGTTAATTTTATTACACAACATTGGTAATTTCACAACTATGTATACTAAACTTAGCAGTTAGAATAATTTTATTAAAATGTAAGTTTCCGTGAGTTTTACTTAAACATAGATCCAAAGATAAATCTTATTCCATAGTCAGCAGTCAGCATGTTGTATTGCTAATTTTTTTAAACGGACAATTTAAAATTGTAATTGTCAAAGACATCAATTTTCTGCTTGTAAGTTCGACGAGAAGGTGATTGGAATAACCGCAAAGTTGTATTTTTTGTAAACATTTTCAAAATTCTTTATTTCTATGCAGTTTACATAGACACTTGAGTGAGTGTTATTCTTGGTATTTTCAACAAAACTTATCACTTCTAAAGAACTAATTTTGTGTTTTAATTTGTATAAACTATACAGCGGTGACATTGTAGCTTTATTATACGCAAGAACTCATTCCAACCCATATATATAAGATAGTCTCAGTACAAGACTAATATTGTGCTTAAAATAATTGATACTTATTTGACGTACTTATTTTAAAATGTTAATATCTCAAGAAAATACGATGTTTCGTTCTAATATTTAATCAGAACTTACACAATTGAAAATTTAGATCAAACAAATATTGAGTTACATTTAAAAATGGAACAAATAAGATATAATGTTTAGTAATTTATGAATACAATAAATCACTGCTTAGGCTATAAAAAATAAAGCAGCTAGTAGTTCGATTTATTTTTATTATAATTTTCATTAAATGTGACTACATATTACTGCAAATATTACTCTGGCTTCAATTTAAGTTTAAACATGTGTTTTAATAAGAGGTGATTGTTGTTTTGTAATAATTAAACATAGTATACTTATGATGGATTTTCACGCATACTTGTCTGTCGATTTAATTTAGCTTTCCTTATGGTTCACGGAGGTACGTAGAGTACAATAAATAACATTAAAACAGAATATTTAGATACAGAAAGAGGTTTAATTTTGGATTGATGCTAGCCATCAAAGTTTAGTTGTAATGAAATTATTCTCACATAATTCCATAGATTTAGGTGCAAAACATTTATTTAATCAAGTATTCTTAAAACATTGCCAACACAGCTTTCCATTAAAATTATACGCCCAAACATGAGATGAGTCATTTGAAAGGCATATAAAAAGGCAAATATCTAACTGAAATCAATTTAAGTCTTGGAAATAGATTCCAAATATTTGACTTGTCCATTTTGTATTCAAATCCTAAATACTCAACTATTTGATTGGCCTTTGCTGGTTCGTATTGACTTATCTTTTCTACTTTCTTAAAATAATATTCGGCGTCCAGCTTCCATCCGTGAATAGTTATACTTTCCAAAGTCAAACACACAGTTTAATATAAATAATGTGAGCTCTTTGCTATAACAAGTTGCTTTAAATCTAATTTACCTAAATGTTAGTATTCAAAGCCTTTGGAATGTTCTTTAATGCTACGGAAACACGCCAAGTCCATTAATAAATTGTTAAGAATGTATGTATGCAATATTCGATGACAAGAATCCGTATTCAAAATAATTACCATGTATATATTAATATTAAACGCTTATAAACACTAATAAAAATATGATTATATATTATTCATTTAAAACTCAAAAAACATTCTCATGCGTTTTTCGTATTTCTTTGTAAAAACTATGTTCGATCGAGTTTTACTTAAAAACGAATGACATAAACGAATATAGAGCCTGAGTACATTAACATATAAATACATATAATAAAAAAATCTTGCAAAGAAATGCTTAAAATTTTGATAATTTTTTAAAGGCTCTGATTATAAAATGGGATTAATTATTAACCCAGTATTAATTGGACCATCATATTGGAGGAACATATTCGTCGTGTCATGCTAACATTGAAGCATTGTTTCCCGATAAAAACAAAGGTTTCAAAAAGTAGGAAATCACAGAAGAAATTATGTAGAAATATATATTGAGTGGGTTTTATAGCCAAAAAACTTTCGTAGACTTGTTAATTTAACAACCTATCATTTCTATAGTTTGCGAAAACCTGCTTTGAAAATAGGTGCTTTTTGTGAAATCACGTTTAAATTATCTTGTTACGGTTCATAGAAAATTTGATTCGGTTTATTGGTTCATAGTATTTGTCAGATTTTTTAAGTTAATTTAACAAAACAATAGAAAATATGTTGAATTGCAGTTGAACGGGTTGAATTTGTCCCTTGTATTGATCTGATTTTGAACGCTAAAGTACAAGCCGGTAGAAGATTGGATTTGTGAAATTTGTGCTTTAGTTAATGTAAACCTCTGTTAACCGGGTAAAATATTCATGTAATATTTTTATGTTTTATTTTAAATTGGGTTTACGTGATGCTAAAATGCAAAACACATTTTCAATCTTCTACCAAATAAATTTTGCCTTAAAAAGCATGACGCATATTTTGAAGCGTGACAAATAAAGGTTAAAGTGCAATTGAAATGTTTTAAGAGTTATAGTTCAAAAACAATTCGAGAATTTTGTCATGGTTAATATAAATTTTGTTTACTCAATCCTGCGAAATTGCTAATGGAATTTACTGAGGGTATAAAAACCGTTTCATTTATTTGCTCAATGAAAGTTTAGTTAAAAGTTTCGAAGGAATCCTTATGAAAGTAAGTACTGGCCAGTTATAAACTCAACGAGTTTTATATGATATTTATGTACGTATTAAAAGTGAAATCTTTTATATTACTGATATTCGAATTGTATTAGTTTACCTTAAGTTACCTTAAAAATTCCACGTTTCGAGAAAATTGATACAATGCTGAGATATAAATTTACACCTGTGCAGTTCTTCGATTTTTTGAAAATTTAGATGAAATAAATATTGAGTTACATTTGAAAATGGAACAAATAAGATATAATGTTTAGTAATTCATGAATACACCTCTTATGTGGATTACATTGCAGGTTTATTTCATTTTGTTGTTAATAAATCACTGCTTAGGTTATAAAAAATTTAAGCAGCTAGTAGTTCGATTGCTTTTATTATAATTTTCATTAAATGTGACTACATATTACTAAAACAGGTTTAATTTTTGATTGATGCTAGCCATCAGAGTTAAGTTGTAATGAAATTATTCTTACATAAAACATTTATTTACCCAAGTATCCTTAAAACATTGCCAACACAGCATTCCATTAAAATAATACGCCCAAACATGAGATAAGTCATTTGGAAGGCCTATAAAAAGGCAAGTATCTAACTGAAATCAATTTAAGTCTTGGAAACAGACTCCAAATATTTGATTTGTCAATTTTGTATTCAAATCCTAAATACTCAACTATTTGATTGGCCTTTGCTGGTTCATATTGACTTATTTTTTCTTCTTTCTTAAAATAATATTCGGCGTCCAGCTTCCATCCGTGAATAGTTATACTTTCCAAAGTCTTTGCACAACCCAGCATAAAATCAAATGTTGGGAAATAAGGTAAGTTGAGTTGAAGTATCTTCAATTTAGGCAGTTGCATACGATATTCCCTGGTCCATTCCAAATGATTTTCCTTTGGTGCTCTATAGTATGCATCAGGAAAATAGAGCATCAAATTTTCCAAAGTATCGCCCCAATTTTCAGTAACCATCTGGAATATTTGGAAAATTTCTTCTTTAGTTCCTGCTTCTGGATATTCAAAGGAAACACGGAACTTTTTAAATCTCCACTTCTTCCCAACTTGTTTCATTTGAAGAAATTCTTCTTCTGTATTTATTGTGAACGATAACTCTTGTAGTTTTGGAAGCTCCAAGGAGTAAATGTCACAATGTCCAATCACCAGCATTTCAATATTTATGCTTCTTTGCAGCAGCTCCATGAAAACTGACCTTGGATCCGCATAGCTAATTTTGATGAACCTCAATTTTTTCAACTAAGGAAGCGGATTATGGCGAATAGTTTCAAGAATATTTAAATCTGAGGGTTCTTTCCAAAGAAGCATATAATAACTTATACGTATACCTCTGAGGTTGGGAAATTGTTCCAGAAGTCGCTTGAAACTCAGATAGAACTCTGTCATAGTCTCGTGAGTATTCTCAATTTTTAAAGTGAGATACCAAAGTTCTTTGCCGTAAGTCTCTAACACTCTATTAAACACATGATTTCCAGAATCGCCAATTTCAGAGCTTTTAATATTCAAAAATAGGGATCGTTGAAAAAATGGATTTTTTCTTGGGCCAGTTCTGCGTTCGCTGTGAGTATTCTGAAAATGTGTCATTAGTTCATTCAGCGTTTCTTGTCTTGTAGCCCCGAAATACGCATCGTGACGCACAGCGTTTGGCAAGTACACATTTTCGAAATATGTTTCATAATGAAACTGATGTTCTTGGAAGTACTTGTCCACGATTTTGTTCCATGAAGTACATACCAACCGTAGGCCACTGAAAATCACAAATCAGTTTTCTTATTAGATATATCATTGGCTGTAACATTAAATTAAATATTTGAATAATATTGATGAGAATTGATTTAAATTTTACCCTGGATAGCTCCAAATTTTTTGTTGTACTGGTAAATCAGCAGGTTGACCAATGAATTCGTCATCAGAATTGTAATCATAAATGTCCTCGTAGCACTCCTCCTTCGACTTTTCAAATTTGAGAGTCAGACATTGAAACATTTTTGGAAAGAGAAATAATGTCCTTCTTGAAAGTAACATGGATCGGAAGACTTGAGATGAATTGGAACAGTCTTCGAGCGAGTCGGTATTGTAAATACCATTCAGTATCATTAGCCAGATCTACAAGTGAAGTGAGCGGAAAAATATTAAAGCATAATTAAAAATGCATTTTTGCATTGCTTAAAATTTATAAATTGCCTACAAATATGCTCGCTTCATTTAGACACATAATTTAAAAGTTATTATTTACCTCTTCGGGAAAAATTGAAAGCAGCTGGTTTTCGTCATCGTGGTATTTCTTTACAAACGAACTGCTAACAGTTTGATTAACTTCGTCACCCATTTTCTGCTACAAAATTTTCAAAAAATATTTCAACTGTAAATTATGAATATTAAAAGTGATGTCGAATAAAGTGTAATGTTATTTGACCTTTTCTCGAAAAAATGTTTTAACTAATATGACAACTCATTAATGCTCTGCCAAGCATGGCTTCACTGGTCTGTTGTTTAGCTTTGTATGTGTGTGCTGTGTAAACATAATACTCAAACATGCAAAAGTGCGTTTACTATACAATTAAATTGAAATCGGAAGCTGAGCAGCAGCTGCCATGTGTTTTTTCTGTGTACATTTTGTCTGTCTGGGTTGTACAACAGGCATATGGCATTTTTTCCTGTTTTTGATCACTCTACATAGCACGTGTGTCCATTTTTGTGAATAATAATGGAATGCAATCACGGTATACCACGAAAGAGCTATCCAAAAAGTATCCGTTGACTTATGCATTTCCTGTAAAGCATTGCTCTATGAATTAGTCCATTCCATCATATATGCATGAATTTCAGGAAAGGACACATTCGGTGGTGCAAGCCCTGTGTGATAAATGAGCAGTTTGAATAATGACACGTCAACCCCAACTCAAATTGGAAAATTTTAATTGATTTATTACGGATTTTTTATAGTCCATTTGTTTTGAAAATGTGAACAATTTTAACTACCTAAGCGGATCCGTCCGTATGCATATTATGTTCTGCTATTTGTCTTGAAAACATTAGCATTTTTAAAGCAAAAGTGATCTAAATACAGCTAATTATATTACTTGTTTTTCATAATCTATAAAACTTATTTTCTTCATTCCTGTTGTAAGGTTAACTACCAGTTGTGTAGTTTCCTAATGAGATGACACGTCCACTAAAGGGTAATTAGGATGTGCACACATGTTGGACAAAAAGATAATCATTAGCTTAATCTCTTTCCTCCACAAAGAAACTCTCACTCATAAAGGTCCCTTTTTATCTTTTCAGATGGCCAGCACACTCATTATCATTGGAATTTTGCCCATTTAAGTGTGTAAGTAGCTATCATGACTAACCCAAAACAACCAACAAGTTGAATCAAATCTGCGATTCTGAACTCAGCCGTTTTTGTATTCAATTCTTTTTTGTTGTCGAGCTGGGCATATTGTAATATTTCTTTTAGTACGTTTTTTTCAAGACTGAAAGAATTAGAGCCGATGTTTTTGCATTAAAATTTAAAGAATAAACATTTTACAAAATATCCCGTCCGCAACAAATATTCGTTTACTAAGTACAAGTAATTACTAAATTCAAATATTATTTATTTGCTTTGATTTAAAAAATGGCAAACAAGCCAAATGAACACTTGAGAAAGCTATCAACTTCAAGTGCATCATTATCAGACACATCTAGTGAGCCTGAATTAGAAATATGGAGCGATGCGGAATTACTACAGAAAATTCTACCTGAGGAGGTATGTACAACATAGATTACAATTTTAAGTTTAATCATATTTGTAGTTGAAATTCTCATCTTTTTTCAGGTCTGGCTAATAATTACTGAGAAAGTGGTCACCAAGCGGAATGAAGACGATGACATAGATGGACATTTTGAATTTCTCCATAACTCCTCTCCATACTTTCGGACTCTTCTCAAATCAAAACGGATTTTTATTTGGTTTGAGCTGGTATTTTGGATTGCTACTCCTTGGTTCTTGGCTACTACAGAGGACGACCTGGGAAACTCTTCAGATTCGGAATCCGAAAACGATTGGGAAACTGTTGATGAATATTCAGATGCGGATTCAGCTACTGGTGATATTAGCAGTCAAGTTGGAATACCAAAAAGTAAACCCATCTCAGTAATCAAGTGTTGTCGGGAGGTGTGTTCCATATGGAACTATGCTATCAATCAGTTGATTTATAAAAAACACATTCGACCCACACAACGGGGCCTGCGCTCAATCGAAACGAGGATTATACGAAAAATGCAATACGAAGTGTTCGAAAATACCACCGATGTCAACAAATTTCTTAACTTCTTTAAGGCTACTCATGCAAATCAAAATAAAGACACATACAACTCACACCCTGAAGAATTTAAAGACCGAAGCCCATTTATATCGAGAAAAGTTGGAATTGCTCTTTGGTGCGAAGATAGAAACCATGACCGAGATCTAGGCTATCCACAAGCGATTGAATCCCTTTTGGATACATATGGTCATCACATTCGGAATTTTGATGTTGTCGTTGAGGGTTTCATCACTGATGTTGATGAACAGCTGAGAAACAATGCTAGAGCAATTAAGTATAAACAAATGGTTCCAAATGTAAAATATCTTTATTTTGCTGATCATGCAACTAATTTTTTTGGAACCTTGGAAGAAGCACTAAGAGAATCACACATAAAAATTAAAAAGAAACCGGAATACCAACTACCACGTATTTCCACTCTAGTAGAAATGAAAACGTCAGGACTTGCCGATCCAATTTATTATAATTTGAAGAAAAAAAGAAGACGATTTTGAAATTTAGAGGTTAAATATATTTAACTACTTTGTGATGACTAAACTGCATTAAAAAAACTATAAAGACCAAGTCTATTAAAAGACTTATTTAATTTGTAAATTTTTAGAGTACTTATAAATGTGTTAATTTTAAGATTAGCTGAAAATTTGACTGGCTAAATACGACTTTTTTTTACACGAAATTGTTTAAAATCGTAAAAATGTCTTATTTTTATTCATTATATTATTATTTATACATTTAAATCCCTTTAATGTAGGCATTATACCAAAGGGATATTTTTATTTATTTATTTATTTAAAAGGGCAAACCCTTAAGTTCTTTTGAATCAAACGACTCATAGAACATAATAATCGA
>JAQFZG010000389.1:0-34905 GCA_034695465.1 Entomobrya nicoleti | reverse complement strand
ATGCACTTAAATGTAAACAAAGACAGCTGTACTCAGCAAGTTCGAAGCTGAAGCTTTGTCAGCCTGAGAAACATACAGCAACTCGAAAAAAGGATCAACCGATAATCCGGGTGACTTGGCTCTTCTTGCTTATTTCTCCACAATTACTTTGAGGGGACTTGATCTGTCTACAGGTGAGTGCCAGTGCCGCTTGTTTGGGCTTTGGGCCGAGTAGGTTCAAGTACCGCTGAAAGTGTGGGCACGGCCTCCACAAGCACACTTCTACGTTCGACCTGTAAGCAAAAATAATATGAATAAAAAACCCATCACTCACCTCTAAATCCTCTCAACCAACTCAGGTCAAACACGTAAAACTGACGATTGTCGAGTGGCGGTTAACTGATTGTCTTGTTATTCATACGAAAAAATGCGGTAGTACTGATTGGACGATGATCCCCTTCGTGGTAAATAAGTGAGTTAGAGTAACCTGTAAAACATTAACCTTGTTGTTTGCAATAGTTATTCATTTGCCCCCACACCCAAAGCCATCCAAAATCACCATCAAGAAGATCACCATGATTACTGATTCTTTTACGTGTAAAACTGAACACGGGTAACCCTACCGATTATTTATATTTGGGATGACTAGTAAAAATACCCGGGAACCCATATAGTGTATATGAAGAAAGCCAAAGACGCAGTAACCGCAACCGCCGACTGCACAATGCTGAAATTAAAGTCATTTTTCCAGACCGAAGGGTATATACTGTATTGTTTATTGATGGAACACATGAAGTCTATCATAGTCCAGTTAACCTAACTTCTCAGACCACTTGGAACTATTGATTAAACAGACCCAGAAACTTTTATCACCATTTGATTGACAATATCAAACGACGATTCAATTATGACATTATAGACTTGTCATCAGAAGCGGATAGAGAATGTACTGATACTTCATGATCAGCGATGAATTTAGTGATGATAGGATGAAATATAAACTCAACAACAACAGGGAAAATGACAAGAACGAAACCGAAAAAGGCCACAAACAAGAAGGATAAAAGTATTCACTCGAACCTCCTTCATGATTTGTGAGGCTAGACGATGTGATGATGCTCATTTTCTCATTGTTTTCCACACTAAAGTATAGTAAGCTTAAACCAAAAACGCTCAGCAATTTTTTCATCTAACAGCATTCTCCACTTCTTGGATAGTAAGTTTTGTTGAATTGACAAACGTACTTTGTATTAGTCTTCTTTGGTTTCTTGATTTTCATGGATAACAAGGAAAGCAAACTATTTTTTACTATCAATTTGTATAAGTCTCTTTCATAACCCGTGGCACAAATCACTTGTATATTCCTGCGTTTACTTGAAAATCTTGTAATAATACAATCATGTTTTTCATAACTACTTTCATCTGAATCTTACATTGTTAATAATGTTTTTATCTGAATCCAAACTTGTGCAAATTGCAAATGGGAAATTAAATCTGTGAGACTGGCTGATATTTTTCCAAACTGATCATACTGTCTCAACGCCATCATAGACATGTTAAACAATTCATTTATTTGGTGAACATATGTACATGTATTAAAAATGTACATGTTGTTTTGACAAGATATATATTATATCTCTTTTATTTTGATATGTACATGCTGTTTTCTCAGAGAGCGTACATGACAGTACAGCAGACAAGATGTTGATCTTGATTTCAGATATTGATTAGGATTTGCAAAAAAAAAACTTGTAAACAATAAAGTAGGTACTAATTTACGGTCTGCTTTCCTGCAAGAATTAAAAAACAGCTTGTTGTTTCGGTTTCGGGTTTGTTTTTGTGTTTGTGTGAAAGAAAAAGAGTATTGAATTTACATACAAAACAATGTGTGGGTGGATTAGTATTCCAGAAGGTATATTTGTAACACAAAAAATCTGAATTTAATTGTGAAAAAAGCAATAATAACATTGTTCAGAGGCAGCATCAAGTTCATTGAACCGAGTGTTGTATTGAAAAACAAAAAACGAAACTCCAGTAGGTATATTATAATTTATTTGAATAACAGAACAAAGAACTGCTACATTTCAAAATACAATGAAACTGTTCCAGTAGGTATTTTTGCATTAAATTGCAATAAGTTGCATTTTAAAGAGATAACTACATGACATGACATCAAAAAAGTAAAATGTATACAGTATACAAATTCATGTTTTTAGTTAATTTTCGCATGTTAACTTTTCTATTATTATTATTGCCTACCATTTCCATGAAGTATAAAAGCGTTGAGCCCAAAACCTACAAATATCACTTCAATTTACTTACCAGCACTGCATGCATACCAGAACTATGACACAATGAGGATGTAGGTAATCACTGCAAAGATTAGGCCAAGCCTGAGCCTCTTTGGGCGGTGACCAGTACC
Source organism: Entomobrya nicoleti (assembly GCA_034695465.1). Classification (NCBI taxonomy): domain Eukaryota; kingdom Metazoa; phylum Arthropoda; class Collembola; order Entomobryomorpha; family Entomobryidae; genus Entomobrya; species Entomobrya nicoleti. The sequence continues at coordinate 32,504 of JAQFZG010000389.1, read as the reverse complement.
CAAATTATAATGCATTTCGATTTCGATTGAAAAACGTGTCGTATCGAACAGAAAAAATAATTAAATGGTACTAAAAAATACTTATACAGTAAACACACTTGATTGGAATATTAAATTGATTTAATAAAGTACTTTATTTATCAGTTTATTTTAGATCCCGATTAAATTTATCAGTTTATTTTCGATGATCTTATAAATGATCTAATCTGCACAGCCAGCCTGCAACAAGTACTCTTAATTTTGTGAGCTACAGATATGTAGAAAAGCAGATATCAAGATGGTGCATGTCCACAGAAAGCTTCTGGAAAGCCATTCAGATAATTGCTTTCTGAGTTGAAATAACACAAAGTGACGAAGTCGGAAGTGACATCAAAAATATTTCGACTCGACTTTGTTCGCGTGCCATGCTTGTGTCATATGATAAACTCCGCCAACTATTTTTGATGCAAGTAAAGCATCGTTAATGAAAATAGGCGTTAATTTAATAATGAATGCTTGGGACTATATTGAAATGATATCAAACTGGAATGAATCCTGAAATTCAAAGTCTAGTGGTATGTAATTCAAAAGCTATAGCAAGAGCTCAACTTCTTGGATTAAAAATATAATGGTTGTGCTGTTGCATTGTTGTTAGTTCCTTGATTGCAGTTTGAACAACTGCAACCTCGAAATCACTAGATAATGACTCTCCCAGTTTAGCCAAACTCTGTACTCTAAGATGAGGATTACCACATCTTACAATTTACTCTCCATCATATTTTCTGGACGACTAATTTCTGAACCATTAAATCACTTGAAAATTTGGGTAACATATTCATGGTCTCCAAAGGCTCGTGAGGTGGTGTAACGTTCTCTGCCTTTTGTGAAGTTTCCACAGTAAGGTTCAGAGGCTAGTGCATGGAAGCAGAAGGGTGTCTTGGTTTCTGTACTCGACGTTTTGTCTGAGAGTTTTGCCGAACAGTACTGTGCCATTTCTTGATAATCTTCGGATTTGTTGTAGGCAACAACGATGGACGATTTCTTTCCACAGCCACTTTGGCTGCATTTTGCCAGGCTGATTTGTCAGTTTTCCTTTGAGGGATTGGAGAACATTCCGGACTTTGTGGTAAAGAACGATCACGCCAATACTTCAGACCAATCCCAAGGCCGAATAGGATCATCATCAGAACCAATAGAATAATTCCATACAGAATGTACGAATGACCTCTGTAACAGCCAACCAAATATCGTTCATGCAACTGACTTAATAAATGGCTTATGATTAAGCAAAACAGCACGACATTTACCTTCATCATCTACTTCTGGTGTGGCTGGTGGGTTTCTATCGATGGGTTCTCATCAAATTCCTCCTCCAATTCAGCAAACCGCATCCCTGCAATAATACAAAATAAATAATTGTCATCTTATCAAGATGCGTAATTACAGATATTTTTTACTTACGTAAATAAATATCATCATAGCTGGTGTCATAAACCGACAAAATTTGCAACGGCCGGTACCCTGCAAGTAGAGTATAAGGTTTTGTTGTAAAAGTATTTATTTGCAGTCAAAATGATTCAAGTTACCTCCTGCATGAATGACAAATTCCTGAAAGAAACCGCATTTAGGCAGCACGACCCAGCTACCATTACAAAATCGTTTCCGTTCCGGGCCTGTCAAAATATTAAACATATTACGTTTTGCTAAGTAACCACGCTTTCAACTTTATGCACATATAACTTACTCATGAGAAGGCTCATATATTCAGGCGAGAGGGATAGATGACGTCAAGCAGGTTGTAGCCGGTCCCGGATGGTGTAGCTAAACATTAAATTTATTTAACTTTATAACCATACAAATATTGATTAAAATAAATTTGATGAAAACATTTTGAGTTACCTGCCAAAACCTTACAAATTGGTGCAGGGTCACAATACCAATGTGGAAATGCTCGGGTCTTCCAGGGGTAGGTGTCCACTGAAAAGTAAAGTCATTAATGTTACCAAAACTAATTTAGTAGGCTTTTTTATTATTATCCATCCAGGCTCTGATTATTTTTTCTCCAGCGAAATCACCTGGTTTTGTTTGTACCAAACTTCAACGGCTTTGGCGTTGTAGTAGTAAGATCGTTTAACATAAATGGCTGTAAGTTAAAAAAACTATTATCACCACTGAAAACCTATGAGAACAATCGAGTCATTTAAGTCAAGAATTTCTCACAATTATTTGTTCGCCACTTATTCCCATTACATGAAAACAAAATTACACTAACGCAACTCTCGCCATTTGTAATTGATTCTTATTCACTTTATCTAGCAGTTCCAACAATAGAGTTTCCTGTTTGAAAACAAACGGAAAACACTAACAATAAAGAAACAGTGATCAAGTAATTTTTGGTAAATAAATATTGTAATGGTTCTTTTAAGTATTCTTTAACAAAATGCAATTTGGTAAATAAGTTCTGATGAATTACATAAGCGGTGAGATAGTATCATGTACCATAACACAACACCCCAAAAATGCAGCTTTGCTGAGCAGTAAGTCAGCTGGAAAATCCTGTTGCATATGATATGTGTTTTGTGCAATGCGTAAAAGCACAATGTACCCCCTATGCTGATATTATTGTTTGTGTAAAGCTTTTATCATTCAAATCATCGATTCTTTATAATTAAATAGGTTTTTGTTGACAGTGCTCATTAATTAAAACTTGTTAAATAAAATCGGTAAAATGTCCAGCCAATTTTAACATAGTTGTTGTGCTAGAAGCCACAATCTTGCTTCTACTGGAGCCAATCACCTTGCACAAATTCATCCACAAAAAGCATTCCAATGAACTAATTGAATGGTTTTGTGAAAATGGTGAGATACCAGAGCACAGAACGCAAAATATGGAGCGTAAGTTACACGTGTGCGGTGCTTGTATCGAAATAGCTCGTCGAGCGATAACTGGCAGATTTGCAGGGAATCACCAAGGCTCAGGTCCTTCTGGAACTTTGAGAATTCAACCTACTGCATCATTAGGTGAGGGCTACTTGCTTCAGGTTTCAAATATATTAACCAAGTTTTTAATGATGCTTACTAGTCTCAATGTTTTTGATACATTAACCGGAATAACGGCCGTATTGGGCTTTAAAAAACTTAATCCAACAGGGAGGCAAGGCAAATCAAACTTTTTTTAGATCACGTACTTTTTTAGTTTTGGATCAATCCGCAAATTATTTGGATTTATTCAAGTATGTGATAGTAAAAAGTACTATTAATTAAACATTGTTATATGTACAAGTTTTTATTACAATTTCATGAACGTTTTCCATGTTTAAACTAGATCACACAAATTACTCTTTAGAACTTTAACTTACTTTGGTTTTTACTCATCTTTTATCATACATGACCACTATTTATTTTGAAGAATATAACTTTGCTGTAAATCATCTTTGTAAAGCTATTATAGACACATTCGTTTTATAATTCGAGAATCAAATTCGTCTACTCTTTAAAAACAGCAGGTGTTGACAAAAAACTACAACATTTTGAAATCATATCCATATTTCAAAGCCTGTGCATGTATTTAACTTAAACGTTTATATACATATGTTTTGTTATCAAAATCCAGCATGTATAACTACATCGATCTCGCATACTAAAATCATACACAATTTTGAAATGATATTTTGACCTAGGCATGTTGCTGCACAGCAGATATCTTCTCAATATTCAGTCTTTATGAATATCAGATACTCACATTTCACTATTTACGCAATACATGTAAAGTCTGAATCTTTTTGTATGTAATTTTCACAGGAAATTAAATAATAAGATCCAGAATTTTAAAACCATCATTGGCACCGCAGTTTTACAACAATAACGCAATTAAAATTGCTCGAATACTGATGACAATGAATACAAAGTTGACATTGGTTAGTAATCAGAACATTTAAATTTTATAAGCAAGCTCTAATGTTTGGTTACCAAATCTCGAACTCTCAATTTCAGAATATCAGATTCATTGAAAAGTTGAAGCACGAAAAATTACTACTTTGCAAAACCCAAAATGCTCATCCATATTGATCCTTTGGTACCTAATCTGAGCCCACTTTTTATTAGCTTGACCTATTGTAAATTTTTATGCTTAATCTATTCAACAAACGATGTCAATTGAGCTATAGAATAGTAGGTTATGAATATGTTGAAAACTTTCTACTGTAACCCTTGACACTGGGGTTTCTACTTGTTACTTGAAAATCAATAAACTTCTCACTAATTACCACAAGTACATACATATTAAATGCCATGACAGTTTTGAGTTGGATATGCAGTGTTTAGGAAGTCTAAGTGAAAGTAAAATCGTGAAATCAACTTAAATATTCATAATTTCAGTTAATAATATAAAAAGATACGTGTTTGTAACCAAACCTTAATGCTGTTTGGTGAAAACATATTATAAATGTAAGTTCAAGATCACGTAAAACAGCGAATAGTACATTTTATATTTCTACGTTGCTAAGAAATACGCTAAGTTGTCTTGGGAGTTGAGATTTTTCGAGCCAAATTACAAATATTTTAAGAAGTGGCAGTGTTTAATTGCAATTTATGACAATGAACCACACATTTTTGATGAAAAGTAATGTTACATATAATTAAACAACACCAAAGAACGATTACTTTGTAAGAAAATGATCTAGTTACAATTAAAATTGTAATTACTGACACAAAATCCTGTATTTAATTAATTACTTTACTCAATTACTTTTCCTCTGTGTTCTTTAATTGAATTTTATTTCAAAGTAATTAAAAAACATTTAAATGATGCGGAACTATGATTACAACCCATGTATTTTTACAATTTCGACATAGAGTGTTAACGATGTGATTGTATCAACAATCTAACATTGAATCATAACTTCCAGGTACATAGTTATAAGCATTCTTGAATTAAAGCTTAATTTTACTTATAATTAATTTATTTTATTTTAATTTACGTGTGTATATAGACACGTGGTACTGGACTGTCGTAGCTTCAGGCAAATGTAATTCTAAAATAGTACACGTTGTACCGTCGAGTTTGGTGTTCAATGCAGTAAATATTCGAGACCATGATACAAAAGAGATACCAGGAAAACGGTGGACGGTAGACTTTCAAAATGCTCGAAATTTTCCAAAGAGTTAAACGAAATTTGAAGCCACAAGTTGTCGGCAAGGTTTTCCATTAACGTTCCCCAGGAATCATCACCAACGAAAACTTTAACGTCAGAAATATTTAAATCTTCGATGTGTGTATTGCGAGCAAGCAGTTCCTTCAAAATGGGGCCGATGACAATCCGAGTAGTAATTGTTTTCAAATCTGCTAACCTTGGAAAAGGAGTCCTGGAAATCAAGTTTCCTAACATGCGGAGCTGCTCAGCTGTTAAATCGGTAGAGGGCCGCACAAAATCTGTGTAGTTGAAGTGAACTGATTTTAAATTTGGGGCAAGTACAAGTATTTCCCTGAATTTCGTATAGAAGTCGGTGATGCCTCTCATCATATTATTTTTGTCGGCCATATCTGCGTCCATTTCGTTGAAAGTCCTATAGTAATAATAATAGCTGAAGTTCAGAAGATGAATTTCCTGGCCATACGTAGTCATCATTTCAATTAACCGATTAAAATAATTTTGTGGACGTTGTGCTCCTTCCCAATGATATGAAAATGTGAGAACGCGTCCCATAAATGGATTTTTTCTCGAAAGAACATCACCGTTTTCGTAATGGGTTGAGTCAAAATACTCTAGAAACTTGACCACTTGCTCAGTCGAGTTAAATGAGTTTGCTCCAATTTGTCTTTGATCAAATTTTAATTTATGTTCATTCAAATTAAGATCTTGTATTGCCTTGTTCCAAGATTTACAGATGTGTCGAAATTTCCATAAGCCTGTCAATGGATGAGCTACTGTCTGATTGGCTGGTATGTTCCATGGAATACTTTGTAGATTTGTTTCCTTGTAGGATTCATCTTTTTGCTCTGCGTACCGTTGTTAAAGCAACAAAAACATTTTCGAAAGTTCACTTTCTCGTTTTAGTTTTAAGATATATCCAAAATACTGCGAAGAGTTTGAACAGTTCTCAAGGTCAGCTTGCTTCTTTAATTTCCCCAATATCGTTTCCCAGACCTGAAATAATGATTTAAAAATAACGGAACCATTTATAAGCTATTTGAACAGACGTTAACAAATTTATTATATATCTGCTTACCAATTCCGGTTCGAATTTATAAAAATTGGTTAAATGCCTTGCCTCGTTTCTCAGATAATCATCATCTGCACTGGTGTCCGAAACTTGATCAGTTGGAATCGTGTCTGTTAACGCATATGTCCTCCTTTTACTCTCTCGATCTGTCGACGTTGGTGGAAGTTGTTTTCTTTTACGACTTTCCATATCTATTTTTCTTACTTGGCTGACTCCTAAAAATTCCGGAAACAAATAAATTTGTCAAAAATATTACCAAAGGGTATTAGTTAATGTGTATATCTATATTTAGTGACGTTTTGAATAAACTGTTTACCAGAAAATGTAACTTTTTAATTTATTTTAGCTGTATTGTTTTTTTACCAAGCACTGTCACCTGTTCAAGTGCAATAGCACATAGCAACAATACTAACATATTAGCCAAATACACTCCATCCCACAATGATATATTTTGAGCTGCTGCTGATATTAAGACAGGATTGCCTTGAGCATGATTGCGCAATGTATCCTGGAGTCGTACCTAGAGGGATAAAGAAAATTGAAGTTGTTCAATAGCGTGGGTAGGTATGTGCATTCAGGCCAAAATTCTCAATAATTTTCATTCTTTTTGTTCTTAATGACTTGTTAGGCAACTAAAATTACTTATTTAAAAATATCCATGGAAAGTTTTGCTATTTACAAATATATTTTTAATACTTAAAATTTTTGCTTTGACAAATAAACGCAATGAACGCTGAAGCAAATCTACTTGTTTGGATTTCACCTTTAGTGAATAGAGAATACTCGATATTAAAACCAAGAGGCACAATATTTTTCAAAATTGCAAGGAGATGGTACTCCACGAAATGTTTCTCATGCATTTTACCTGACAGTCAAGTTTAGTTAAGAATACACGACTGAAACTTTTTTTGCATGTTTTTTCTTGTGTAAACTGGTTAACAAATAATTATCATGGCATGGTATTAACATGCCAAAAACTTCTAAAACCTTACTAACAAAATAATCACATTGTTGTTTGACGATGACTGACATGTAAAGAGTGCACCATAGTATGCTATGTGGCCAGCACAACTGTCATTACCTATACTGGTCTTAATCTATTGCTGCTTCTTCATAAAATGTAAATTCATTCTTCGACTCTGCATAATGTAAAATCTTTTCCAAAAGGTATCTTGCATATTATACTATTTTTACAGGATTGCATCAATCTATTCTATCTATTAAGAGGAGCTTTAGTGGTGAGTAGAAGATCAAAATAATATTCAGATTATTGTAATTTCAAAATAAACTACAGAATTAAATATAAGCTTGTATTTTGATTTTTTCTCTGAATATGCTTCTTTATAATTTTTCTCTGAATTGTATATTCACACTATGACAGTCACCATGTGTTAAAAACAATGTAATTCACTGCTGGAAAAAAAATATGTCAAAAATATTCCAATTTGTAATATTTCGCACGTTTTCGTGAGACTTATTTTTTTACATTCTCAATCTAAATTAATTCTCGTTGACTAAATTAGCAGCAGGAATTAGCAATTTTCATTTAGGCCTGCCAACCAAATGCATTTAAAGCATATATTCACAATGCATTAGCTTATTATCTACATTATATGTTTTTGCTACCAAAACTGACCTACGACGACGGGTGACGTGACTAACTGTCTGTATTTATTAGTAAGCTGACCACAAGCAAATATTACATATATAGTATTTATGCATGAAACTCAATGCAGCACAGAAGAAGATAACGTTGACCAAGCTATCTTCAAGGATCCCCAATAGAACTGCCTAGTAAGTATCTAGTTTGTTTATCTTAAGCATGAAATCATATCATCGAAAAGTATACCCGTTCTGCATTCTGCTTATAAAAGATTTAACATATAGAGCAACGAGCTGTTAAAACTATACTCGGCAATGACCAATCATATTCTGAGAATGCGCCAAATCACTATTAAGAAGCAAGTTTCAATATTTCGTGTTTAGCAAACTTTTCACTTAAAATGCTGAATCAGCTATGTCATAAATATGATTACTTGAATGGGCCAAATTTTATTGTTTTAGGAAGCTGTTTATGAATGTCTAAGCATTAACCATTTAATGTGCATCTGTTTTTGTGGACCCATTTTTTTCATCTTCACTTTTCACATCATTCATTAGTCTGTTCTCGGAATGAACCAAGATTGCAAAAACACAAAAATATTATTCTACCTTCTGTCTTACAGAAGAAAAGTGCGTTATATCAATACACACATATAACTATACAAGATGTATCAGGTATGTATATATCATACAAAATGTACACATATCAATAACAACAGCAGTAGCAGTAGGAAATATTCAGTTGAGACTTTTCCTTTGTGTTCTTTCGTTTTTCTTTTTCAGCTTATTACTCGATCTCATTCTCATTCCCCTTTTTGTATTCACACAACATTCATAAACACTGGTTGTCGTTGCTAAGAATCACTCTGAAAGCTGTCTAAAATACACATTCAAGTTTGCGGTGATCAGGATTTAATTTGCGAGCTGCGTTTTTGTAAAGAAATCGACTACTAAATGATTTGACTTAACTTGGTTTTTATAAAAAAGTGTTAGGCAATTTATCGTCAGATGACCACGCAAAATCTTAGGATGTCCCAAATTACTCTACACATTGAAAACTTGGTGCGTTCAATAAATCGGGTTTCTTAGCAAGCTGCATATTTACAATGTTCATAGTGATTTCTGGCTCGTCATTATTGAGGTATCAAAAATATAAAGGCATACGATTCTTTTGCATCCTTTTTTGGCATTTTGACCATCCGCAATAGCATAAAAAATCCTCCTTCAAAATAATTATTCCGCACGTTCTGCACCCTCAATCGTAATTTTTAGTGGACATAATCGTAATTGATCAGACAGTGGACCAGATTCCGAAAATGAACGTGTGAATTTAAATGTAAGAAGTAGTCTGATTTGGGACTAAATAAAAATCGCAGAGGGGGAATTAAAGCGGGACTGAGAGGCAAATGAAGGCAGGCGTACTCAGACAAACTGCGAACGAATATATGAGTTTACAAACAGGCACATTACATTTGAAATTTTATAGATATGAACACAACTTCAGTCACGTATACAACAGCTAATTGATTAAGTTGCCTATAGTTGAAAGCATTTATTTACCAACGAGACTTCACCATATTAATGCCTTTATTAACAGCTTTTATTACGAGCGATGATTATACAGCGTACTAATATGACTCCATCAATAATAAGGGAGCTCTAAAATAAATTGAAATTTCCATAGATCACAAAATTGACATCTAAAAAATGTGCATATCCAGATTTGAAAAAATAGATATGTGTGCATTCCATTCGCATAGCTACTAGCCACTAATTTGCCCTTAAACTACAACAGGAGGATTAGAAATTAACAATTAGGAGACAAATAAATATTTTTTAGGGGGGAAATAAATAAATAAATAGGGTGTAAACCGTGCAGCATAATTATTTTGAAGGAGGATTTTTGATCATAAAAAGGGTGCACAAACGTCCGATTTAGGGCCCTGAAAACTATTTTCCCAAATATAAATAGTATTGCATAGGCGAGTGTGTTAGTGAGTATTTAGCATTTTTGCAATAGTGGTTATTGTGATTTGTGGTGTATTTTTAAAGAGAAAATTGTTAACTGGCTTAATATTTTACTACTTAATTATGTTTTTAGTAACTGTCCAATCCACACACTTTAAGTGAGCTTTTACTTTAAATAAAAATCATTTATATTGTCAATTGTGAACGTGCTTATCGATTGGGAGAAACGAGGTAAAAGTAGGAATATTTTGTACTAATAAAATAAAGAAGGAACGTATATTGTAAGCACATGTAAAGGTAAAAAATTCAATTCTCGCAAAAATATTTGTTATCAGTTTTATATGAAAAACTTATCGAAAAGTTTGTTGTCTTTGTGCATCAAAAATTTATATGAAGTTGTCGATTTGAAATACTTTTTTAGCTCTTTGTATGACGTAAATCCTTTGGAATGGATACTAAAATGCGTGGGTGGCCTGTCGTTTTGGTATTGGTTGAGGCTGGGAACCATTTATAACAAAGATGAAAGGAAAGGAATCTTGTGGAAACGCATTTAAAGTTTATCTGTTGTGAGGTAAGAAAATTATAAATTAAATTAATAGCTTTTAATTATTTGCGTGCAATACTATTTTGATTAATAAATAAGAACTGGGAAATTTTTAAATTTTATTTGCAGATAGGAGACAATTCCATCTTGGATCTGTACTATGGAATATATAAACATGTGGTCAAATTATCAAGCATTAGGTATGAACATAGTGCAGTAATTTTTTGGACATGTTCTATAAATGTAAAAACTTATTTCGAAAAAAGCATATGTACACACATGGTGTTATTTTACGTTAAAATTAAAATGGTTTGTCTATCTGAAATTCTGTTTCCCTGGAGTAGCAAATGCAGCGGAGGGAATAAATACAAAATGCGTGGGTGCTGGTCAAAGGGAGCTGGTGCGACTGCCTACAAGCGACTAAAATGTTCAGCCAAAGAAATGAATTCATTTTGATTCTTGTAAGAATTGTTGGAAGGCTTGAAACTTATAAGGTGAGTAAATTCGTCACCATTCGGATACGTTTGATTGGTCTAAATCTTTTGTGATCATGATTAGCTTATTAGAACTTTAAATGACCAGTTTCGATTTATTTAACTTTTCAGGCAAGAATTCAGGTTGAAAGGATGGCCAACAGCAAGCTTTCAGTCAAGAAGACAAGCGAAAATGTAGTATGTATGCAGTGTATATAAAATAGTTAAAAGGTAGAATGTTTCTTATAAGGAAAAATTTCCATTTAATTTAAAACTGATTTTGTGTCCTTCAATCTTCAGTAATGTGATAATTTAATAAGGTTCATAGATAAAATCGAATGCAGAGGTTTAAAAAAATAGGGAAAGGTGGTAAATCATTTGTTGTGGTTTTAGATCTAAAAAATATAATAAACCTGACTTATTTTTCAGGCATTTTAAAAAGCTGTCAAAATGTACTGACAGTTTACTACATAAATCTAAGAAACTTTAAACGGAATTCTGGTAAAATCAGAGTTATGATAGGATTTCTACCGCGTCGGTGGATGTGTAGGTTTCTAAACGCAGGTGAATCGGTGTGGTTGAAATATAGTAAAGTAAATGGGGTAGAGAGAAGATAGTGCTCTGATATCTACGACGGACTTATTTATTTATCCTTATTCCTAAATCATTTAAAGAAAATATTTTGAAGTCAATTCGAAAGAAAGGGTCGGTGTAGTGTGCCTCTTAGAGGTGTGTTTCTAAATGATATGAAAACAGCATATATATTTGCAGGTAGATAGGCGGTTTGAAATAATACTAAGTTGGTATTGGCGTATACTACAGTTGAGTTTTTATATATAATTTGTACTTTTTGGTGAGGCTTTACGGACTATGTGTGAAATCTATTTTCTTTGCTGGACTCTTGTTCCGACAGCCGCCTCTTGTATTCATAGGTTCACTGAGAGTTTGCAAACATAAACATATTTTAGCTAAAAATCCAATATATTAAAACACCAAGCATTTAAAATGACATCAGCGGTTAGTTGATTACTCACGTAGTATTTTCATCGATTTTGTTAAAATGTTGATTAAATTAAGATCAAAATATCTTAACGTTAGTGTACAGCTGACAACAGTAGTGAATTAACTGATAGTGAGATTAGTATACCTTGCTGATGAAGGTATCATACATACTGCAAGTAAATGCTTTTCATCCAATCATAAAATGTAGGCAGTCGTGTAAAATATTTCATTGATACTTTCTTTGGTCATCGATGGAATATTGTTGCTCTAGTTGCTCTACTATCAATGGATGCTCTAGTGCGCATTTTTTGTTAAAATAAACGATTGTTCTTAGAATAAGTAAAAACTTAGGTAAATTTTTCCGCAATAAAGGTGAACATTGTTGTAGTAAATGGCTAATTTTAGAGTCAATATTTTATAAAGTATGCATGTACCTATTGAGGTTAATTTGAACACGAAGAGCTTTGGTATCCAGAGCTATTTTCTGGAAATAAAAAATAGTAGATTAAAAAATACTACAACGCAAAACATCTAGTTAATAAATATAGTTTCGGGAATATGCATGTACCTTGACAATATGCAGTAAATTTGAGATTGTGGTTTTAATGTTTCGAAAACAATCTCCCCTAGACGGAAAAATATTTTGATATAGATGAAAACATTTACTTACTTCGTAGAGATTAAGCTGTTCCACACTTTCACTTAAATATACTTACACATTGACCAAAGATATACCGTGCTTGCTATATGTAATACAATTATCACACGGAATTTCGACTATTTTGATAATGCGAGCAGCTAATTATTTCTGCTAATTATATTCTAAGCTACTAGTCATCGAATAATATCATATTTTTTAAATTCAAAAATTAATTATTATGTCAACATTTTAAACGTTTTTATTCGATGCGTATAAGTACCATTTTAAAACACTAGAACCTCTTTTTTGTTACAAACAGAAAAGGCAACGAAATAACAAAGCTACTTAAGAATTATTAAATAGATTTTTTTAAACCGACTGGTTTTAAACATTGACGAGTTGTGGAAAATATATTACAAGTAACCACGGATATTTGTTTTAATTATTCTGTTAATTTATTTAAAATATGATTGGGTAAGATAGTTAAGGAATATGAAAGCGTTCGCTTGAAACATACATATTTGAAAAAGAAGGTAAAATTTCAGATATATCCAACATTTAAAGAGCAATTCCGGAGAAATTAATTTTCATAAGAAAGATGTCAAAATCATTTACAGTTTAAACTTAGTATGTGTGTAAATACTTAAGCATCACCAAACTCGCCTTTATAATAGATGATGGGTTGAGCCTTGGGTTGAAAGCAAACATAATGCCTCAGGGTATTTGTATCCTTGAGTTGAAAGCAAATATAATGCCTCAGGTACTATGTATGCTTGGGTTGAGAGCAAATATAAATAAGGTAAATGAGAGTTTATTTTAAAAACTCAAAGATAAAGATACCGTAATTTTTTTGGCAGATAAACTATAATAATAGTAGTTAAAATGGTTGTGTCATAACAGAAAGCATAGTGTTTCAATACGATAGTATCAACAAAAATGATGGTAGGTAAGGCGGATAGTAGGTGGTGATGGTAGAGCATACTTGCACCATCATCTTCATAATTTTTTAAATCCAGAAGTTAACACAATCGTCAGATGAGTAAGCTGCTTACTCCTCGATATAAGTGTAAAGTGAAATTACCTAAAAAAAGCTTACTTTAGAAAGGAATATATTTTGAATTTGTTAAGCTTAACAATTTGAATGATTTTTTTGTAGATTTTAAAATTGGTTGTTAACCTTTAAATATTGTTTTCGGAAGCATTTTCAGTTTGAAAGTTCATTTTACTCTTGACATGAAGATATCATGTCATACAAAGTGGTAATTAATTTTGATACTCAGCTTAAGTTAGAGCAAGAGAGTTATTTTAATTGTGGAAAATTATTATTTCTTCATTTTGTTATTACTACTTATAATTATTACTTTTGGGAATTCATGAATTAATGGCAAAAAGTACACAAGTGACAATGTAGGTTCAATAGTAACGAGATGTTATTATGAAAGTGTTTGAGTTTAAAACTTTGGTAAATATTGTAAGCTTACAAAAGGCATTCACCCTAAAAGTTCAAAGCCCTTCAGCTTTGTACAGGTGCATTCATTGTCTTTTATATTCATTGGGAACACAAAAGTGCTCCAAAAATATCCATACACGCACTTTAAGTACGTTTGGGTCTGTCGCCAAAAGACAGGTACAAATAGGTAAAATTAGCTAAACACTTGGTAGCCATCCTATTATAATTTATTAGTATATAAGGTTGAGCTAGGTTGCATTCAAAATCATACTCTTGCAATCTTTCACCGAAACAGGTTCAACATTTTTCGTCAACAGTCATCTCCAACATGAATACGTTCGCTATGCTGTTAGTAGTCATTCGTTTCATTTAAATTGTTGGCAAATCTTAAACTTCATTTTAATTTACTAATTTTATGTTTTGTTCTGTGTTTACAGGTGTGCCTTCCTTGTCGCAGTCAATCTGGTCTCTTGTGGATCTATTGCAACCCCTTACCATCTGGAACCAAAGAATGGTGGCTACAAAGTACTACCTCTACTTTCCAACGAGTCTCCTTTGATGGCTAAAGAAAGTAGCTATAAATTCCTTGATATTCACATTGCTGACTAAATTGATTTGTTGAATTAACTTACATGTTTATATTCATCTTTTGTTGTATATATTTGTTTTCATTTTAGTGCTCCCAGATCTAGGCGTGGCATCAAAAACAAAATTAAATCTGTAGTTGTTACTGCAGTCGCAACCGTAGCCGTGAATGCAATCGTGAAAGGAAAATAAGAAATAACATTCCCATGATTATTACTATATGATTACAATTTTGTCCTTAAAATTTTCTTAATCGCATAAAATATATAAGCTATGAACTTACATACTTTACATTCTAACTTTATTAGTTAGGGATTCATTGAGCAAAAGAATGATGACATTTATTTATTCCAAAGACATATGGCTGGATTTTATTCCGTGTAAAAGAATTCCACTCTTTTCTCCTTTTTAACCTGCAGACCTTTCTTCCTCTTTCTAGTCTTCAGATCCTCCTATCCCTTTATATACTCCTGTCAAACCTTTTTAGTCCTTTTGCTGGCTTCAAACTCTTTCATCCCTTTTTACCCTTCAGTCTTGGGACACAAAAATATATGCATGAATTATACCGCCTTTGATTAGTTACGAAAAAAGATGATGACTTGGTTCCCGCACTCTTTTGAATAAATCTGATTGACTTATTCATCGGCTTTTGAGCATGAATTGAACTTTTGTAAGCAGACAAGCAACCCTTGTTTACAATCATAATCCCATATGATTCCAATAATCATAAAACATTATGACAAGGGTAAATGCAAAACAATTCATTCATTTATCAATTATTTCCAGTATATCATGGCAGCTAATCCCACATAAGCATTTGACTTTCTTGACGATACATAATATTACGATGCACAATACCATTGTTCTTTAGGGAGGATCACTTTGGCATCGAATAATGATTTACTTTATTCAATCAAGACATCATGTTGACGACTTTTTATAAACACTACATTCCTTGAATGCACTATCATCATTCTCTTGCTAGTGCTAAAGGACATCACATCAAAAGAACCATGGCTTCCTTCAACCAATTTTTTGCGGAAGTCTAACATAAAACGCATAGTAAGAACTCTGCTATATACGACTGTTAGAATCTTTTTTTATTCAAGGTATTCCCTCATCGCAGTTATATATGGTCTCGTTGCTGGAGTCAGGAGCTGTACGATTCAAGAAGAAAGCCCGGCTTCAGCAATTGCAGCTTTTGCGGTCAACTCAAGCATAACCATTCCTGTCGAAACGAGACGAAGGCACACTACGCTGGCCATCATTCAACAAAAACTTAAGCGGTCTCAAATCCACCCACCCACAACTCCAATAATGAATAATTTCAATCGAATTGCCAGGAAGTTGTCCACACAACCTTTACATTACTCAATCGCTGACCTTCAAAGAAATGCAACTAATGTGTCTACCAACCGAGGAGGAAGAATTTATTCTGTTGAACAACTACTTCTTACAATGATAATCCATGTGCTAGCTCATGCAATGCAACAATACGCTGTTAGAGATGTGCCTACACCACAAGAATTTAACACATCCAATAATATATATCAATGCATATCAATATTATTCTATATCATTTCAAACAAATGAAAGTTATGCTAATAACACATGATCTTTGCAAGTTTGCATTATAGATGCATCATGTATAAATATATTTTTTCTTTTAGAAATACATATTTTGATACTCATATGATACTGATATGCGAAAAAACTGCAGTTTTGTGCCAATTTAACACGTATTTCCCGAAAAATAACCACTAACAAAAAAAGAACTACCAAGTGCTGCTATGATGATACTTACACATGAAACAAAATGCATAGAAATGAAATAAGTTGCACAGAGAAACCACAAACTGCTCAGGGGCTCCATTAGTATGGTACAAGTGCAGTTGAGGAAATGGAACACTTGGAGCAACTTGAGACACTTCCCATGTCAAGCTTTTTATGATTTATTTAGCAAGCTACATTATGTAATCGATCGTCGATCCATAAATTTTTAATATAGAGTAACAAAATTCAGCCTATTAGAACCAATAGCTTTGTTTTTAAAAATATGCCAAAAGTATTGCCTAATTGAATTGATGACAAGTTTTCCGTTTATCAGATCTGTTTATTTAATTACAGCTGATTGAAAGAAACAATTTATGCATTTTTAATGATAATCACAAGACGCATAAAGAATTGTGTCACATTGAAGATGTCAAAATCATTTACAGTTTAAACTTAGTATGTGTGTAAATACTTAAGCATCACTCAACTCGCCTTTATAATAGATGATGGGTTGAGTCTTGGGTTGAAAGCAAACATAATGCCTCAGGGAATTTGTATGCTTGAGTTGAAAGCAAATATAATGCCTCAGGTACTATGTATGCTTGGGTTGATAGCAAATATAAATAAGGTAAATGAGAGTTTATTTTAAAAACTCAAAGATAAAGATACCGTAATTTTTTTGGCAGATAAACTATAATCATAGTAGTTACAATGGTTGTGTCATAACAGAAAGCATAGTTTTTAAATACGATAGCAAACAAAAATGATGGTAGGTAAGGCGGATAGTAAATGGTGATGGTAGAGCATACTTGCACCATCATCTTCATAATTTTTCAATCCAGAAGTTAACACAATCGTCAGATGAGTAAGCTGCTTACTCCTCGATATAATTGTAAAGTGAAATTTGAAACCTAAAAAAAGCTTACCTTAGAAAGGAATATATTTTGAATTTGTTAAGCTTAACAATTTGAAGGATTGTTTTGGAGATTTTAAAATTAGTTGTTAACCTTTAAATATTGTTTTCGGAAGCATTTTCAGTTTCAAAGTTCATTTTACTCTTGACATGAAGGTATCATGTCATACAAAGTGGTAAATGTTTTTTGATACTCAGCTTAAGTTAGAGCAAGAGAGTTATTTTAATTGTGGAAGGTTATTATTTCTTAATTTTGTTTTTTCCATATTTTTTGGAATTCATGAATTCATGGCAAAATGTACGCAAGTAACAATGTAGGTTCAATAGTAACGAGATGTTATTATGAAAGCGTTTGAGTTTAAAACTTTGGTAAATATTGTCAAAGAAGTCTTACTCAACTGTAAAAGCTAATTTGGTAGTGGTGGATTTACCTGCCAGTTTGTGTGGCTAAATTTAAGATATTCTGATGATATGAATGTACCATGTAGTCAAGTAGGGACTTACTTACTTTCAAGAATAATAGTAAAAATGCATTGCATTGAGATAAGTATACGGTAGTTACGCTTATATTCGGTACTCAAGAATTGCAATAAGCACCAGTTTGTATTTTTAAAGAAAATTTCTATTTGAATTTGATATTAAACTCGTTAAAAATTTAAAACAAGCTAATTCATTTCCAAGAATGCATTTACACGCATGTTTTTTGGACAATAGGTATCAACAAGCTGTTTTAGCATCGATCAGGAAATGATAAAAGCTAAACTAAAGTATATATTTACAATAATCACAAAGTTATACTTGGTATTACTGTATTATTATCTTTGTCGATATGTTGGTGACAGTAAAAAAATCAAGACTCGTTTTTGTGAAAAACAAAAGTTTATCAAAGTATTAAAATTGTCATATTTAAATAATGGGTAATGTTAAGTCAAGAATATTCTCCACTGCCCTTATTTTTTCTTCATGATCAAGATCAACTAAAGAGTTTGCAAATCTTGCTAAACAAAGCTATTACATACGGACAGCAAACATAACGGCGTAATGCTAAATAATAACATTGAGACGTTTTAAAGATGAAAAATCGTAGAAATGATTATCGAGGCTAATACATCTCTAAAGCAGAACGAAAATCTTGTTAAAACCAAATTTTAGCGTAGTGTTAAAAATGAGAGTAACTTTAATTGTTTTTAGTGAGTATTTAAAATTCACATAATTTTATTCCAGTTTGTCTGCATTCGAAAAAGGCGCATTGGTTTAATTGTTTTTTTTTGAGTTCATCAATCTGGATGTCCGAATCTCAGATTTAGATTAATTTAATCTAATCAAGTTTTTAATTACTGAGAAACTGAATTAAGGTAGTGATAATAAGCTATCAAAGAGTTTTTGAAAACATTCATGTAAGAAATCAACATAGTAACAAGTCTATGAACTGTTTCATCAATATTATGAAATGTAGCTTATGGGCATAAAAGGGGTTTTAAATTGCAATTTTTAATGTCAACATTCATTGGTAATATTAGCAGGCATTTCTCATGTGCTTAAATATGAGCCAAATGTTTTTACGAAAAAATGTAATTATAGAGTGGGTTATGAAAATGTTTAAATTTTTGGGGCCTTGATGTATGGGTTTGATGTACGATCAAAAAGGTTTTCAGTTCTTTAAAGCTTCGTTTATCCACTATTACAATATTCAGAGTTGGATTGGGCAAAACGATTTTAAGTATTTGAAAACATTATATCCTTTTGAAACTGCATGACCGAAGAAAGATACTTTGTTGAAGAAATTCATCTTTAAAAATGTTCAGTTATTTAAATGCTAAAAACTACAGACATAGCATGTAAAAAGTGATGGATGACATGCTTTAGTAGTCTTTAAAAATTGTTCATATTTTGGATGTTAACAAATCCAAGACTTAATGTTTCAGATCTAAAGTAATTATTCATTCGAATTTAAAACTGCGAAAGATTTTAATAGCTTGGCAGGTCCGAGGTGGCTTTTGCTGTGAAATGTTCGTTTGTAACGATGCATCATAAACTACCAATGGTATTTTTTTAAACATGCTTTGAAATATGTCATGTCATTATTATTAAACCTAAATATTTAACTCATACTTTTGTGTTCCCTAAGCTGTAAACTCAACACATGCTATGTAAAATAATATACAACAAATCTGATCGTTTAAATTAAGAATGTGCCATGCGTTTTGTAATATTGGCAAGTAGATATTGCTGGTAAAATCTGGTTCAAAATTCTTAAAAATATCAAATTAGTTGTTAAAAATTTGAATTGTCAAATTCCAAAAAAATACACGTTGTTCATATTTTTGATCTTAAAACTAAAGTTTACGCAAATGGGAATAATTAAATGTCTGATTTTAAAGTTTAACCAATGGTTCCAAGGTAAATGTTTTCTGGGTACCATGCGCATAAAAATCCCACGCATTAATGCTAAACCTATACGAACATGAAAATTGTACAATTAAAATGGACACACTGCTTTCAAAAATATTTTGTATGGATCTACTTCTTACATGTACTTATGTATGCCAATTTTGTAAATTAGTTTAAGCAGGCATGAAAATATTACAAAAATCACTACACTAATTTATTTGTCATATTTTTTCAAATGTCACCTGTATAATATTAACAAATGAAGGTAGTTTTATTCGTAAAAACACTCATATCATACCCTTAAGTTGTGACTTGTAGTAATTAATTGAATCTTATGTAAATAAAGATGATTTAAATTATACCATTAATAACTAAATGAATTGTAACATTTTTATTAATTTTGGTGTGATAAAAACTATCCGTATATGTTGTCAACGTTTTAACGTGTGAATATGTGAATTCATATTCACGTATTATGCATATTTAACAAACTCCTTTAGTTTTATAGTAAATAGTAAATTTAGTATAAAATCCTCCTCCGATAGTAAATTTTAACGCATTGTTCTCCCATTTCAACTTACCTTTTGACGATTCGTTTCGAAACCATACATATTGCAGGTCGGATCTATGCAGCACGGGATTAAAATGGGGATGATTATAAGTATGGAACTTTTGTTTTACGAAGCGTCATTCTTTGTGTTATCAAATGGTACGATTTAAAATACTCATGCTAACAAAGCCACACAAATGACAATGAATCCAACAAGCCATTTATACATATATTATATATGTGCATATCACATTACTACGTATGTATAAACAATACTGATGTTGAATTTTTTATTCGTAATGCCGTTTTTGATCGGCCGGCTGTTAAACTGAAATGCAAGGTTTTTGCTTTATCTAGCCAATGAACTGAACGCTGAAGTGAATCCGCTTTTTTGGATTTCGCTTTTAGTGAATAAAATATATTCGATCGGAAACCAAGAGGCACAAATATTTTTCAAAATTAAAAGGATATTGTACTTCACTAAGCGTTTACCGTGTATTTTAGTTGACAGTCAAGTTTAGTGAGGAAGACACGAATGAAAAAAAATTGCACGTGCTTTCTTCTGTAAAATGGTTGCCAAATTATCAGTATGATGTACCATGACAAACGCTTCCTTTGTACTTACAAAGCGTTCACAAATATTTGTTCGTTGATGACTGCTGGTAGATGGTTTACCGTAGTTTATCATGCGACCGGTACGAGTTTTATTAACTGATTTGTTTTAAATCCATAAATTCTTACCCATAAAAAGGAAAATTCATTGTTTGACTCTTCAAAATTTAAAATCATTTCCAATAGGTTACATGCCCATTCTCGTATTTATTCTCTTTTAAATCAATGAATCAATCGCACTACCATAATTGATGATTACAAGACCAAAATAATATTCAGAGTGCTGTAATTCCGAACTACAGAAATACTATCGGCTACTCAGTTTTTTCATACTCCTCTGAATATGCTTGTTTGTAAAAAAACTACAAAGTACGCTTTTCAGCAATTCGTACCCACCAGCGTAAAATGAGAGTAACATGTTTTTGGGAAGTTGTGCATATATGCTTAAAACATGAACAATTTGTTTCTATTTACATGAGTAAATGTAAATAGAAGAAAGTGCAGTAACATCCATTTATATCTGCCTATATTGCATCCAGGTACGAATTACTTACTTGAAACGCACAAACTGGACTAGTTGGATGTTTTTTATTAGAGTGATGATGCATAATATGCTATTTCAAAGTCATGTGTGTCTGCAACCGTATTTCCAATTTTTAAAGCACGGTAATGCACTTTTAGTATAAATGGTTTGAACAAAAATATTTCTAAAAGTTATTTCGGTTTATAATATTTCGCCCGTTTTCGGTAGACTAATTTCTTCAAAAATTCAGAAATTATACAAAAGCATAGCAATTATATTTATACACATAACTACATAAAATAAACGAGAAGAATGTAAAATTCTGACAGGAAACAACCGAAAGCAGCCTATGATTAGATTTATGATGTATCAGCACTTAAAATGCATGTGACCTTTGAACCCCTATATCTCGGGTCATTGTGGTATGAAAATATTTCCAATGTGATCAACTGTTGGCCCTGTATGAGAATCGACAGTAAAAATATTTGCCATTTAAAATGCATGTGACCTTTGAACCCCTATATCTCGGGTCAGAGGGGTCATTGGGGTCTGAAAATGATTCCAATGTGATCAGCTGTTGATTTTGTGTCAGAATCGATGGTTAAAAATTTTGCTTTTTAAAATGCATGTGACTTTTGACCTCTATATCTCGGGTGGGGGGGTCAAGTTGGTCTGAAAATCAATCCCAAGGAAGCTCTTGACCTAAGGTGTATGTGTACCAAGTTTGGTGTCAAATGGTCAAGTGGTTTTTGTGATATCGTGTCTACAGACAGACAGACACACAGACAGACAGGATCGTAATCTCATTAACTACCTCTTATACGATTTCATCGCTTTCGGTAGTTAATAAATTTCTGCTAGTAGACATCGAATTTAGGAATTGAAAGATAAACTAAATACCCGAAGAACAAAGTGGAAAGCAAAGAGACTTGCTGAATCAGCTATGCCATAAATGCGATTACATGAATATGCCAAGTTTGATCCTATTTTAGGAAGCTGTGTATGAATGCCTAAATAACCATTTATTTCCTTCTGGTTTTGTAAATCAAATTTTTTATGTTTACACTTCACAGGATTCATTACTCTGTTCTGAGCAGAAATTGTTTATTCACTATTCACGGTGAGCGGAGTTGAGCAACATAAGTACAGAGTCTTTTTTGTTTGTAAGTTATAGGCATGTCTGCAAGTTGAACAATGGGGAGATCGAGTGTGCCGGCAGTTTTATGACACGACCAGTCGTAAAATATTTCTAAAGTACTGAGCGCATCTTCAAGATTTAGATAATATATCAAAGCTTTAGAAACCATGAATATCTCCCCTTTTATTTTGCACACTCCATCCAAATCTCTAAACAAAAATAGGGTTCTACATTGGATCTTGCAGAATAATAGTACGTTATACCAATATGAATACATACTACATACATATAAATAGATATATTGTGAAATGCTTGCATGGACATCTACCAAAAACAGCAACGAATACCCATAATAAACATTTCGCTAACGTTTTCCTTTTGCATGTTTTTATCTTACTTCATCAGATTATTACTCGCTTTTCTTTTCAACATTTCCTTTTTTTATATTTGCATGCACCATTGTTGCGTACGCTCAAAATAATAGAATACAAAGTGAAGTTTGCGGTCATCTTTATTCAATTTTTAATCTGCATTTTCTTCTTATTTTTAAATCCAATATATATTCCCTTAACAAAGAGTAACAAATATCCAATTCGGATGTGGTGCATACGAACTGTTATGGTACACCGGCCTGTATTGTTAAAACAAAATCCATTAGAAAAAAAACATTTTTTGCATCCATTGTGTTCCTTGTCAGCATACATGAAAATAAATAAATGTACAAATAAATACATTTTTGATCCTTCAAGGTATATACATACATGTGAAAGTTTTCAAAAATATTGGCGAATTTATTTTCTGGAAAACAAGCAACCAAAATGAAACACCAAGAAACACAGATTAAAATAATAACTGGTATGGTAAAGCAACAGACAGTTCATATCGATGTAGTATGCTGTGTAGCAGATGCCACATATTAAATTGATATGAAAGAGTTTTACAATACCAATCCATTGCGCTAAACGCTGAGAAAATCAGCTTGTTTGGATTTCACCTTTAGTGCATAGAGTATAGTCGGTAGGAAAGAGGCATAATGAAGTTCTAAGGATATGGAACTTCACAAAACGTCTACCATGGATTTTAACTTACAGTCAATATTGGTCGAAAGGACACAAATGAAAAAAAATTGCACGTGCCTTCTTATGTAAAATGGTTGCCAAATTATTAGCATGATGTGCTACGAAGCATGATTCTTCTTGTGTTATCAAATGGAACCATTTGATTGTAAAATCCAAATGCAAACCCACACATAAATGCATATTACATACCCATTACTACGTATAATGTACAAGTACGACTTATATTGAATTTAATTTCGTAGTTGCGTTTTTGATTGGCCGGCTGTTAAGTTGATGTGCAACGATTTTACTTTACCTACTGAACGTTTAAAAGAAACTTTTTTTGATTTTGCTTTTAGTGAAAAGACTATATTCGATCGGAAACCAACGGGCACAAATTTTTTCAAAAATTGCTAGGATATGGTACTTCCAAAACCAAGATTATCATGCATTTTTCCGGAGAGTAAATTTTAGTGAAGACGACACAAATGTAAAAATTTTGCACGTGCTTTTCTTATGTAAAATGGTTGCCAAATTATGATTATAATGTAATATACCAGAAGCTTCCTTTATACTTAAAACACAATTCTGATTCAATTCAACAATCTTAGTTAATTCTGATTGCCAGTTAGAGAGTACACCACCGTTTGGTATACGACCGGCACGACTGCTTTAACCTTTTTGTAAATAGTACAACACTGCTTCTTTATAAAAAGTTAGATCATTGTTTGAATCTACGCCATATAAAATCGCTTACAATAGGATAAATTGTTGTTTTATTATTCTCAACAGGATTAAATCAATCGTGCCACGATACATGATGATTGAGAGATAAAAATGATATTCGGATTAGTATAATTTCAAAATAAACTAAGGAACTTTTAGTTTGTGTTCAGTTTTCTACACGCTTCTTTTCTGAAAAAGCTTACTTATACGTAAGGACAACGCACATTTTTGAGTAATTTATACCCACCAATGTAATGTATGTATGGTAAATGTATAACATTATTTGGAAGCAGTTAATATATGCTTTAAATCATGAACCGTTTTAAATGTTTACAAAAGCAACCATTTTTTGAAATGTTCCAATGTTGTTGTCTTATAATGAGTGACAGATAGTAATTTTTGCTTGCAAGTAATATGTATTTATGTGAAATTGCAAAGCTTACATTTCCATTTTCATGACTTGACAAGTCTTAAAACCTTCCGAAGATGTGCAAAAAGTCGACCTGAAAGAATTGGGATAGATGATAATAAGGGACGTAAAACGCTTGTCGTAAAAGCTGTAGAACAGCACATGTGAAGTAAACATTTCTTTGGCTAATTGCCATTAATTTTGTTAGTTATTTTAAGTTAATTTTTTACTAAAATACCGTTGAGTAGAGTAAATTTAACGTTTTCCCGCTTGTGCACATTTAATGTTTGAGCGCTCTTACTAAATACAATTTTAGTTGTTAAGCGATTTTCTCAGCGTGCACGTCGGATCGAATCGATGATGATGATTTGGTGGTGGTGGTAGGATATATACCAAAATAGGTACGCGTGATACTGATGATGGTTTACTAGGGCGTATTTGGTAGGCCAAAAGATGGGAGTGCTAGGTGCTATGTAAGGTGGTATATGTATGTACCACCGTTAATTCAAGGCTTATATGCGCACGTGAACAATGAGTGCACATATGGACATGCATTGTACACTTGAATGGTGACTTAAAAGAATGAACTGGTCACTATTTACATGGTTGAAGGAAATTTTAATTTCAAAGAAGGAAAAAATATTTTGGGTAGTTAAAACAAGCATGCATTCAATACGTCAAAAGAAGATGCAATGCAGTTACACAAAATATAAAAGGGTCTCTGTTATGTGTGTATAAGGCAGAAAACAGAATCAAAGCAGCCCTGTGCCTTAATACGTATGCACATGCATACAACAAGACTTAAAACTTTAAGAAAAGTACCCTCTTCTGAAGAAAAGCAGACAATGCTTCTCATTGGTCGCAGAAAAAAGCTATTCGGCTGGATGAATTTTCTTTCAGTTTTTTTTTCCAAGTCCCCGTCTACAACTTGTTTCAGCTAGTGTAAATTTGTTTAAAAAAATGGGAAAATCTAAAGTGTCCCAAGTGACCCGTCAATCCGACAGATTGACTATCAAAAAGAAGGTAAAACTGTGACTTTAAAATTATCTAATCAATATTGATATTATGTTAAAAATATTTTTACTGATTTTAAACTTTAACTGATTTTCTTAAGGCAACCCAGTACGTGGCCAAGAAGCAGCCCAAAGGAAAGGCTAAGGTGACGGCCACTGCTCGTCCTCCTCCTGGAATGTTTGATAAAGAGTCCGAAGCCGTTGCACCCACTGAAGCTTCCATCCATGCTTCCACATCTGCCAAAACCTCACAGTCTTCCTCCACAGGGATTAGCGAAGGCGACGATGATGACGACAAAATCGTGAAATTTGTCATGCGAGAGAGACGGGAGCCAATTGAGCTTCCTACAAGGCCCAACATGAAAATGGTAAAACTTATGATAGTAAATCTTTTAACTTTTAATCTTTAATCGTATTTTGGATAAGTATCAAGACAGTTTTGATCAAGTATTTTATCTTAATATTTGAAGACAACAATTTAAAAAACGACATTTTTTTTCCATCTGTTTGTAGTTGGAACGACTGACGTGCCACGGATTTAATGATTTCCAGGTAAATGGGTTCCTCTACAAAATTGGATTCCGACATATTTTGAACGGCTGGGCCTGTGCCAAAGAGCACGCGGTCGTTCTTTAGGCTGGATAACTACACCCGACTTTAAAAACCACGCCATGCCAAGTTCCATGACATCGCGAGTATGGGATAAGTTTAGCATTTACCGTCAGTGGGGCCTGGATATATACATTTTTGTTACTGCAACCGCAAATTTAAAAAGGGGTTACGAGGAAACTCAAGAATTCCATCTGACGGGGAAATTATAAAAAACTACTGCTACAATGCCATCAAAGTTAATGGGAAAACGGTTGGATGGAAGTATAAACCATCCCACACCAATATGCATATTTTACAGTTTAAAGAAGCCATTTACATTAAACAAGTTTTAAAACCTCTTATTGTTTAAAACGATTTTTACATAATTTAACTACAGCAACTACACCGTGGAGAAATGAAACTGGTCAAAGTTAATTATTGAAATTGTATGAAAATCAATATCTGGATACATGCCATGTAGATCTTTTGGCAAATCATACAGTTTGGAATACAAAAGCAAATCTGCTGCTCGATCAAATCCATAGCCTGTAAAAGTATACTGGTGGATCATACTTCCTTTCATTTTCCCATACACTGAAATCGTTGCTACTACTGCTGCTGAAAGTTACTACTGGGAGCCTCAAATCATCACAGATAACATACCCGCGACGACAAAATGATTTTGCCAGGACCAGGTTGTGTATGGCAGAAAATTTGAGACAAATCGGTGCGACATTTTTAAGTGTTGGTTTGATCCAGCAATTCTTAAACCAAACATGCGTTACTTTATCCATGACTTTGGGTGACTCCGGACAAGTGACATACTTTTGTGCAATATTAAAAATAAATGTTCATTTTTGACGCAAGTATAATAAGGTCAAATTCCCCTGCTCATATAATGCATCATTTTAGGAACGACGAGAACGGCCACGAAGTTTCTTTCTGGTACTCATAATCATGCAATAACAAATTAATAAAAAGAATATGATGACCATAAACGTGAAAAATCCAAGTCGTCGAACACATAAGTATACTATTTTGCCCATCGCGTCAACTAGAAACAATGAAAACCCAACTAAATTCAACAATATTGATGTGATTTGTATAAAATTTTAATATTCTGTCTACTAGCTTAATGTCATGATGTGGGTGAATCTGGCAGTCGGTTGTGGCTTTGATAATGCTGCAAACTGTATTGATAGCTATGTGTGCTTTACACTTACAATTCACAGCTAGCTTTTTGTTTTCTCATTGCTGCGTACCGAATTCTGCCAGATGATGAATTTATCACTTTGTATAAAATTCAGGTGTGCTTTTCATGATAACAATGAAAAATGAAAAGCTCGACAGCTCCACAAATTTGGTTTGGCTACGATGGTATTGCTACCACACATAGGTATGTCAGTAATTCATGCAGTGCGCAAACACTTGTTTGATTAATATACACACTCGCTTGTGAAATATAGATAAAATAATCAAGAAGACGCTCAAAGTAGACAATTGAGAGCATGTTTCTTACATGTGCAAAACTACATTGAATCAAAGTGGATTACTTTCCTTTACTTGGAATTTAATATGGCAAATACATACATGCAGTTGCTTCAGTAGAACACCTGTGCGGGTTTTGAATTCAAATTTTACAATTCTCATCCAAATGCTCTTTTCTGTATCTTATACACTGGTAACAAATAGGTGAGTTTGTGTTTAAAATGCATTCATTTGGAATAAACAAGCTAGCAAAATGAAATCATTTGATCAATTTATCAATTCGAATAATTGTTCCCTGATGGTACAATGGAAGTTGTGATAACTTTACATGCTGTACAAATCCAGGTCAATTAAGCATGCGCAAATTCAGTAGATGACATAGTCGGCAGACATGTGCGATGAGTTGCAATATGACATTATCTTGTTTATGCTGATTATTATCCCATTATTATTAATAATCTTGACACGGTAAGCGACGTCTGGAGATTCTGTGTATAAAAATTCAAAGACCGGTCTTTAAATAACTCTCTGAACGAGAGCAGACAATAACAAGGAACGGTCAAAAAATCATTTTGACTTATGAAGATAGTGAATGTACACACACAAAATTGATTTTGCGGTTTTAGTGAGCAATTAGGATTTATTTAAATATAATTTCCAACGCATATAAAATTTCAAATTGTTTTTTAGTTGTGATGTGCTGGATAGTGAATTCAGCATACGAGAAATGACACCAATAAAAGCAGAGAAAAAGAAGACGTGGAATTTGAGAGTTTTGTGAGCTTTGTATTTATAAAACAAAACACACATCCTAAACAGTTTTAAAAACTATGACATTTTAATTTTTTTGTAGTTCGTCAGCATAATTGGACCAGTTTGTCGCTCTGAGGGAATAGCAGCTACCGTGCGCAATGAATTTTGACTTAGGTTTAACAACAGTTAAGACGAAACTTCTATTTCTAAAATGTTTTACTGTAGTTTTTAATGGATTTGAATGTTTTAGAAGCCAGTGACAACACAATAAAGGAAAAACATACTATCATCAAAAATGGATTTGAAGGTATTTTTCAATTTGTCGTTTTAGATAAACAAAAAGATATGTACATATATTGGTCCAGACCATTCGTCGTGACTACCGTGTGATGGGAAACACACCGATGTTGCATAACAAAACTACGGCAGTGAAAATGCAAGTTCAATGTTAAATAAATTTATACGTGACCTTGTAAATAAAAATATTTATTTTAAACTCAGACCCAGACACTCACAAGATGATTTTATCCATCTGAGGCATAATGACAAACAGTGATGTGTGATGTATATAACAAAAACCGATGGTTCATATAAAACATTTACAATCATTTACAATCATTTAAAATCAATGACTTTGTTTAAGTGTTTAACCAATTACAGTTTACTAGAATAAATCATATATCATACTCAATTACAAAATATATCTACAACAAACGTTTTACGTTAATGGAGTTCTCATGAACGTTTCCATTGCCAATTTTGTCAACATCCAAACTATTGCATCATCTACTAGCCAAAAATTAACACGCATGGTATCACTATTCTGTATTTCACTGACCTAACTGCAGTTTTAAAATTCATTTAAATGCTTATTTTACGTACCGGCGTTGTTGATGAGAAGAGGAGACTGCAGAGAAACAACCGCAGCAGCAACACAAGCTCCACAACTGATGAAACACATACATTAAAAGTGCGTTGTGCATACCTTTTTACACAAAACATGCATGCAGTTCTGTCAAAAAACTCATTTTTTCCTTTCACTTTCTTATCACCCCAAACATAAGATATCTGCATATTATCGTATCTGATTTCCTGCTGTGCGTAATAAATACAAGCAGCAAGATATCTACAAACACTCACCTGAACACCAAACAATCTGTTACAGCCTTACCGACACAATAACACACAACAACAGCACAAACCAACATCAGAAACCGGTTTGGAACCGGAACAAATTAATAAACTTGCATTTCTCCTTTATTTAGAATCTATTGCAATATATTAACATGGTTGACAGGGTGGTTTGACCTTAGTTGATATCAAGTCATGCCCCTGGCATTCAGTTAATCATAAAATGCTTACATCATTGCATCGCAGATTTTAGTGCGTCTAATCAGATCTGAGTCATCTGGAATGTCGTAATCAAGCGAAACTGTGTTAATTCATAACTTAGACTCACATCTCAATTCATAGCCGCCATAACGCAGACAGATCGAACTTAATCAGTCTGACATGACATTTTATTAAAATGGAACATTAACATTATACTTATTTGCTACATAAGTACCAGCGTGAAATAATTGGATTGTAGATTTGGAATGAGTTAAAATTGTAATTTTTGATATAGATTCTATGATCAAAAAATGAAGATCTTCAAATTCACGGAAGAGTTTTTCTAACTTGTATTGTCTCTGACACAAATAGTCATGAACAGTTTTACAGAATTCCTTGTTTACTTTTTTCCATAAGAGCCTATGTATTGAATGGATGAACATCTGTTCCGATGGATGGAACAAAGTAAACAAGGAATTCTGTAAAGCTGTTCATGACTATTTGTGTCAGAGACAGTAAAAAGTGTCCACAATTTGCTCCTTATGCATTTCATATTTATCCTTTTCGTCCGTCCGTGGGTATTTTGTGTTTCCTCATGCCTAATTGACTGAAAATTGAAAAAAGGCAACTTATGATTTTTAGTACCAATAACATCTAGAAAGCATGTTTTCAAATAATAACGCCACTATAATCTTTACGTTTGGGACTGCTCCATACTTCACGTCGAGGATCTCTACACCACGAGTAAAATAGTCTTTCTCAAACGTAATTTTTACCCGCTGAAGGATTTTCACATGCTCTCTGCAATTTCACGCTGGATACATGTTGCAATTTTAATTCATCTCATTACGATACAAAGTTTAGAATGCAGGTGTTGGGGAAATTCATTTTGAGGCGACGTTAGAAGAGGCAACATCTCGACTTTATGACAATGGCACTGGGTCAAATCAATTCAATGTCTAAAAATCAATTCTAAAGGATCTGTGAAGAAGTGCAAACGAAAAAAAGAAACTTGACTATTAACAACATTAAAAATGGCAAATGGCAGTACAGATACTACTTTCACTCAACGTTTCAAAAAATTTAAACCACCTACGAGTGTGAGTTCGGCTGAATATATATCGCAACACCATAACGGCTCTTTGGAAGACTTAATTTTATTTAGTTTCTAACGGTTTTCATTGTATTGGTCTGTCGTCAAGTTATATTCACACTATTGGCACAAAAGATAAAAAGAATAAAAACAACTTAGTGAAAGCGGATGTGGTTGCACCTTCCCACATATTTTGAGCCCTTATTTTCGCAAATATTATTTTTAATAATAATTTTAGTAATTTTTCTCTTTCGATATACATATCTTCAGAAACTGGACATTTTTAACTTTTTGTGTACTATTTTGTGGCACAAAGCAATGATATTGATACTGAAAGAGAACCGAAATTTATTCAAGATGTTTTAAAAAGATCTTTCTTTGACTCATCAAACTATTATGTTCAATTTTTCACAAAAACGCAGCATCTTTTACACATGCATTTAATGCTAAACCTTAACGAACATGGAACTTTGTACAATTACAATAAACCCGCTGTAATAGCGATCATAACGACAAAGCTGAAACAATGCTACAAATGAAAGTGTTGAACATGTTGCTGACAATGAAAAATGCTCTCGAATGATATGTCGCATGACATGTTTAACATTGCAACATTTGACCCCGATTTATGACCCTCTGAGGTTACTGTGACCCCAAGTGACCCATGATTCGTGATATACTCGACGAGAGCTACTGATTGTGCTATTCAGATGTACACTTTGATGAATTCGATATTGACTTTTGACCTTGGGGTTAGACCCATGGGGCTTAAAATCAATAATGTTCTTGCCCTTGACCCTAGTGACCTACATGCCAAATTTGAACGAAATCGGTCAACGCGTTTATGAGATATCGGGTTCACAGACCGACGGACAGACAGACAGACGGACAAACACGCTAAAGTCAATACTCGCTGAGCATCGCTTTTTAGCTCCGTAATAAAGTCTGCTTTCAAAAATACTATGTCTGGATCTAATTCTTACGTAGTTAAAATGTATTTATTGATGCATGTGTTTTTTTAATTAGTTTAAGCAGGCATGAACATGTTACACAAATAACTACACTAACTTATTAATAACAATTAATAATATTAATAAATGAACGTGGTTTTATTCGTAGAAATAAACATTTATCCTTTACCCTTACGTTGTGAGTTGCACTAATTAAATACATATAACGTAAATATAGATGATTCAATTTATACTACTTATAAATGAATAAATTAAAACATTTTCATTTACTTTTCTGTGATAAAAACTATCCATACAGTCAACATTTTACAAATTCACATGTGGCATTACTACGTATAGTGTACAAATACGACTGATGTTGATTTTTTATTTCGCAATGCCGTTTTTGATTGGCCGGCTGTTAAGTTGATGTGCAACGATTTTACTTTACCTACTGAACGTTTAAAAGAAACTTTTTTTGATTTTGCTTTTAGTGAAAAGACTATATTCGATCGGAAACCAACGGGCACAAATTTTTCCAAAAATTGCTAGGATATGGTACTTCCAAAACCAAGATTATCATGCATTTTTCCCGAGAGTAAATTTTAGTGAAGACGACACAAATGTAAAAATTTTGCACGTGCTTAAAATTAAACGCTGAAAAAATCTTCTTGTTTGGATTTCACCTTTAGTGAATGGAGTATATTCGTTTGGAAACCAAGAGGC
>JAQFZG010000388.1:0-34966 GCA_034695465.1 Entomobrya nicoleti | reverse complement strand
GTTGTTTTAAACAAATGCTATCTGTTCCCACTGTGGTTGACTGACAACTTCGATATTACTGTTGAATATTACCTACTTACTAAATAAGTGTTCCACACACAATGATGCGTGGTCAATATCTTGTACTATGCCGTAGAAATTTCAAAATATATGAAATTTTTAGGGTGATTTTATAATTTTTATACAGAGCTTAGTGCACTGCATATATCATGCTTGCCGCATTTCAAGTTATTTTAACACCAACACACCACTGTCACCTTTTCATCCCATGCCTATTATGCCCCTACGGTGAATAAAAATGCATTTTCGATTTCCCTCAAGAGTAGTTTGAACACTTTGATGTAAAATATGAAAAACACTTTTTTCCTTCAGAAAAACAGCAACATTTTATGTGCATGGGGGAATCCCATGTTTTAATATTTGTAGCCCACGTACATCTATATCGAAAAAAGGTATTATAAGAAATAGTGTATAAGTCGATGCCATACAAATATATTTCCTTTTTTCCTTATGTGTATAACAGTTTTCCTTGAAAACTTTTGAAGTTATTAGTGTTATTAGTATTTGAGTGCATGCATATAAATATCTGTAAAGAAGTTTGATTGCATTAAGAAGATCGCATAATACCCAAACTACCCCTACAACAAGACTTATGATTTCATATTTTTGCGTGTTTCGATGCGGTAGCAGTAGAAAGCGTGAATAATGCGTACCAAGAAATGGTTCGCTTTCATCCATGCATGTATACTTCCAACGGTAGTTCAATTTCATTCAAAGAGACGTGAGAAATCAACATTCTTTCCTGTCTATTTTCAAATTATCCTCTCTGTCACTTACAGTAAAACCCATCCCACTACTTCCATCTAAGCAATTCTTACTTTCTTTTTCAAACTTTCTCCTAGAGCGAGTACCATGATCGTACAAACCTATTACAAACCTTCACGGCTAAGTTATGTATAAAAACTTTTTTTTAGATTCTTTAAAGAAATATATGTGCATTTCATAATAAATGTATTATTTGAATGTATAAGTTAACCCATAAAAGGGATAAATGCAGCTCAGCTGCTACTGACTGGGCGTCAAGTTTACAGTTATAAAGTTTTACATATATTGAGAACGATCTACATACTTACTTTGTATAGCCGACCCACACTCTGTCTATTTGCATCTTTCAGTCGGAGGTTTGTAAGAACACTGCTGATTTCTTAAATGGAGTGTGGCTTTGAAATGACAATAGATTTCTTGGGTACAGTGTAGTGGGAGTCACCATAAGTGCAGTCATGCATATAAATGTTGAAAGTTTGTGGGGGTATAAAATGGTAAACTCAAACGAGGTTTCATCTTCATGCATTTAAGGAGAATTGAATGCATTCATCACCTTCCAAGTTTTGAATTTTGTTGGAATCTCAAAGGAATTGGCAGTGTTATGGTGGTACAGCTGCAGTGTACCATACCATCTTCTCGTAGATTTAAATGTCATCGTTTTTTAGGTGATCGACTTGCTACCACCGCTCTGTGGTCGTATGTTGGGACAGGGAAAAAGTTGTTCTCTTCTGGGAAAGTGGAATATTTATCTACTTTGTTTTTAACATTTACGTGTAATATATTTCCACGTAACGAACTTTCCTGATTGCTATTCGAGTTAATTTCGAATTGGAATTGGTGCGCTACATGCTCACCGTTGTCGCTCATTTTGCTAATTAGTATCGTGTGGAAAGTGGGAATACGTTTCTCACCAATACTTTTTATAGTTAAGTAAACAAAGTGTATTCTTCGGAACGCTTGTATTATGCAATGTTTATTTTGCTTTGAACTTTTGCTTCTCTTCATTATCTCATTCTCATTTGATGATTGCTTTGGGCTAACTTACCATGTAACAGCATGCATAGGCAACTCATAGATGGGCTTTTGTAAGTAAATTCATTATTAATGGTATGTTTATTCAAGCCATAGCCATAATTTTGTTGATGTTTGTATATGAATCTTACTGAGTCTACCGGAAGCCATAGCTCGTACTAAAGAGAACAATACAGTGAACTAAAACTATAAGATCTCAAATAACCGCTCCGTGAACCTCCGTGTCATATATTTGTGCACGTTTCTATACAATGTGAGCAGTAGATTCACAAGTGTATTTTCGTTCTTTTAATTTCACACAACCTAACAACAAAAGCCCTTTTAATTCAGAGGACTTTCAAAGGGCTCTGCAAAGCTGAATGTCAAAAGTGTAGGTGTTTGTACGATATTTGGAGATATTGCATTCTGTGAAACAATATATTGTCTTTGCTGAATGTGCACTGTTCTTTTCACTATTTCAGAAAAGCATATATCATTAGAAATGTAATTTTTTATGTTTAATGGTGCATTATTTTGCTTGAAACAATTCAAAATAGCCGTAATGTAATACGTATTAAATTTATGCATGTGCGCTTTAGTACTTTGTATGCTTCGTGAACCTTGAACCTGATGTCATGTTTTCTGGGTGAATGATTCTCAAAAGTGTTTGTACAAGGGACACAGACAGTATATGTATGTACTAGTATGTATTACATCATACATCAAGACTCACTGTATTCACAAAAATAGCATTGACTAGCGGA
The DNA here is from genome assembly GCA_034695465.1 of Entomobrya nicoleti. Lineage (NCBI taxonomy): Eukaryota > Metazoa > Arthropoda > Collembola > Entomobryomorpha > Entomobryidae > Entomobrya > Entomobrya nicoleti. Next base: position 32,366 of record JAQFZG010000388.1, on the reverse strand, counting down.
ATCCAGAATACGGATCAGATGAAAGAAAAAAATGTGGGTCACAACATCAGTACTATCAGACCTTTTGTTGGTTTTCCCATCGTTTTAGTGTCCCATTTTATCAAAAAATTCTACCATCAATGCAAAGTGTTTAGGATGAAAGTAGTACCAGTCGAGCTTTGTGAATTGGTTCACACTTGAATTCCCAATGATGGCAGTGGTCTATATAGTTATTTTATCTTTGTATAAACTTTTTTACAATCCAAATTTTAACGAAGCACATTCGGGACTATTTATTTAAATGAGTATTTTCGATGTTGCACAAAATACAAATACTCATGTAAAAAAGTAAAGTAAAATACCTTTTGATCATGTAACTACAACTTGTATTTACGTTTCTCTTGTGAATATTTATTTTTCGAATTATACAAGATGATAATAATTGTTGAATAATAGCTGTAACTACCAACTTACTAATTACAGCAAACGCTTCACTTTCCATCGCTTTTTGTTATTGGATCCCACTGAGAAGGAAATTAATATTTAATTAAACACAAGTTTTGTTTCTCAACATCGCGTCATCAAAAAACTGTTTACACAAATACAAAATGGCAAAGCAAACAAGAAGAAATACATGTGCGATAAAAGTAAGGCAAATTTCATATCAAAAGGCAAAAGTACTTTCTTCGTATTTTCTACTCTAAATGTCAGGAAATATAAATGCTCCATTACGCAAATAATAATAAAGTTACCAATACATTACGTTCATTTATGATTTAATAAATATATTTTTATATGACTACGTAGATCTCAAGTCTGCAAACAAAAAACTGACTATTTTCATTATAATTTTTTGCTATTCTTATCTGAGAATGCTACAATGAGTCCACTAATATTTGAGAACCTAAAGTGAAGAGAAGAAGCAGAAAGCCAAGATTTGTCTCCTGTGCAGACCGGGTATTAAGTTTTGGGTACATGGTGTGTGGTGTATGACGGCTATTGAGCACAGAGCAAGACTTGTAATGAAATCGGCATGTTCCTGTCTTCACTGTATTCTTTAAGCTTATGAGCATATGTATTAGAAATAAGAATGCAATTTAGCGTACACAAATATTAAAATATCCTGTTGTTTTACGAGGTAATAAAAGAGCCGTCATAACATAAGCATCAATCTGTTGGCTTTTTTTATTTACAGGCTTCTTATGTCTGCACAAGACATTGAATTCTTAAGCTTACTGAGCTGAGAAACATGTTTTATCTTTATTTATAAGCTAAAAAACTTGTACCAGTAGATATACTCTTGTTGGCAGTGTTGTATAACTGACAAGCAGGCAATTTCGCATAATGTTGTAGTAAGTCAATTTTCGCTTTCTGTGTCACGAAAAAGTTTGAAGCACACGAACTTTCTTCGTTCACAGTTGAACCGTAAAAATAATGACAATGTGTGCTTCTTTCTTCATTTTTTCATGAATAAATAAATAAGAAAACTGTTGTGCGTCAAAACAAAATATTTAAGTACTACAACTACAGGAATTCTAAGATTATACCTATTTAGGCTATAAAACGCGTGTAAAAATAATTTTTTATTGTTGGACATGTCATTGGGATCACATCAACAAACGAATGGTTTTGTCCGCCATAAGTATAAATTGAAGACAAGGAAGGAGCTCAGTTAAAAGCATGTAATATTCTCCATGACCTCGTGTCCATGTTGTAAAATATGCAGAACAATGTTGTTGGCAGACGTACCAGGTACTTTTACTCCAAATGAATGAATAAAAATGAATTGTATGTAAACTGGTACATTTGTTAGATAAAATTTATTACAGTTTATTTGAATAATATTCCGCTTATCAAAGAAAGTTGTGAATACACAAGAGGAAAACGATTGTAACTTTTGTTAAAAGCAAAGGAGGATCCTTTGTCATTGCCAAGGTCAGATAAAAAGTAATTCCTTCACTGGCGCTGGTGCGCTTTGAATGGAATAGGATTAATATTATTACGATTGCTGGTTCCAATATAGATATACGAAATACAAGCTGTAGCAAGTAAAACTGACGTTATTACAATCAAGAAATAGTATTTGGCATGCATTCATGTGGCAGCATTTCTTTCTCATCTTTTTTTTGTACAAAATGAAAGTATTTACAAGTTTTGGCATTTACACAATTATAATAACAACTACTAGTAGTGGAATTTGAGGGAGTCGTAAACTTAAAATACAAAACAAAACAATTTCTTCTTATTTATTCTAACGTACCTCTATCTATTTATACTCTCTGCTACTCTTAGCAGATAAATGTAAAATAGGTTTAGCAGTCTCGTTTTTTATGCTAAATCTTGTGTAAATTCGTTAAGGAAGTATCCAATAAGAATGGGTATGACGACTTAAAAGTAGTAATGATATAGAAAAAGTGAATGAAAAGTTTGTCTTCTATTTCACCAGCGTTCTCCGACGAATGCGTTTGACTGTAAGATATATTTTTAAAGAACGCCTTTGCATGAATGCTTAAATATTATCCTGTTTGGTAAGGGTATAGAGAAAATAACAAGCAGTCCCTATAAGTTATTCGTACAATAAAAGCAGTGTAGAAGTAATGAAAAACAAGTACGCTTTTCGTTATTATTGTTGTTGTCTAGCTGGCTTGGTGGAAAATCCAAAAAAGAGAAAAAAATGCAATGTATACGTTTTCAAGAGAAAATGAGAATATAGTGCGTTTTTTCTCTCACTATTTTACAAAAGGCTAACGAAACCGAAAAGAAAAGTCCCTTTTAAAAGAATAATTCTCTCTCTTTCTTTCCCCTTTTTTCTTACACAAGGACATTTTTCGTTAATGTATGAGTGTTGTAATGTTTGTAGTAATGCTGACTGAAAATTTAAGAATATCACCACCGCCACTTGAGCGGATCCCATTCTTTTTTACCCCTCTTGTCCCAACCTCCCCGCCTCTTTTCTATTACTTTTCCGTCCTTCTTTGTACTGCTTTCCAAAGCGTTTTCTTCTTCTTGAGCGTTTTCTTTCTTTTTAAAAAAGTAAATGAAGTAAAATAAAAAGAAGAAAACACTTTCCTCTCACAGGCTGGATAATATGGAGATCCTTTAAGTAATATATGCATATTAACGTGTAATGGGGGTGACTAAAAAAAGGAAAAGAAGGTATTTGGAGAAACGAAAAGTACAGAATACCAAGGCAAGTGAAAGCTCAGATCAGAGAAAGAAATGCAATGTGATGAGGATGATGAGGCGAGCTACGGTTACAATATATGTATTGTTAAAATGTTTCATGAGACTTTCTATCCTTATTTCAGTTAAAACAGCAGCAGAAGAAATATAAAGGGTTATTATCATACGTTCTCTTATGTTACACTGCATTTCTTTCATTCATTTTCTTAAGAATATTTTTCTCTCCTCTGCTGCTAGCAAAAGGAAGAGCCTTACTTTCTTATTCATCTGCTCTCGTTTTTCGTGGCAGACAGACAAGAGCCATTAGTAGATTCATAAGGATAAGAGTAATAGTGTAATCCTGCCAACGAGCCTCACTCACATTCCACTAACTGCATCACTTACTTTTCTTTCATTACACACATTGGAGGGAGTTACACTTTTTAGTGCTAGTGTTTCTATCACACCACCACCATTCCTCCGGCGAGTCCAAAACCATCATCACCATCACAAAAAAATCCTTTAAAATGAAAAACCCTTGCTTCCACTTTTTGTATTACATTGTGGCATAATACCCTTTTATGGAGCAGGCAGGGTACTACTATATATGCATACGCTCTCCCTGTATAACATTTGTATTCATCTTTCATGATGGGTTATTATACAGTGGTGTGTGGTGGTGATGCACACATGTGTGGTTTTTGGAGTGTACACGTTTTTTCGGCTTCTTTAATTCCATATCTCAGCCGTACATTCGGTTTTTATGGTTAAATGGCTAACTTATTCATACATGTATGTTAGGTATTAACGCAATTGAGGAAAAAGAAGAAATTTTCGCAATCTTCCAGAAGAAATTAAATTATACACTGAGAAATAGACAGTGGGAGAATAAGAGATATTTACACTATTTACATCTTCATTGCCAGAGAGAGTGAAAATGTTTCTGCGGAAAATTTCCAAGGTCTTTTCCTCCTCCTGCTGCTATTTATCCGTTTTGTGTAATCCTTTTGGTGATATTAGCTTTCGTGGTAGTGGTGGATGACGGGAGGGGTGAAGTTGTTTGGTACGGTTTTTTTTAAAGAAGCCACAGTTTTGCTAATATTGTTTCTTTTGTATTACATTTTACCCTACATATAATACGCAAGATGATCCACATCCAACTTATATTGCTTTCTCCTTGCTTGCGTTCTTAAAATTAGGCCAGACGAAAATAGATTGCCTTACTGATTTCTTAATGTCCCTTTGCACACTCAATATAACCAACTTAACCGGATTCACAGTCAGGCACACAAGTAGAAAAATATCAGCAGTATCGTGAGAGTCGTAACAGAAGCAGCAGTCGGTACTGACGGAATTTTTCTCTGTTTTCTACAAAGTATTATGATATTCCAAGTGGAACTGTTTAGCAATACTGGAGAAATGGCGTAGTAATATGATCTCGTTTAGGTTTAAAAATTATATGAATTTTCTTTGCAAAAGAATATCCTTCATTATTTATATGGACTGGTCACATTTGGCGTGCTGCCTATATTTCCTTTTTGCATACCAGCAGCAGTTGTGAACTAAAATACTTCTAAAACATGATGTCGTTCTGCATAGTTGAAATATATATGAAAAGGATATGTTACGGTAGATGATCATGAATGCTATCTTTGTGTCTGGCTTCTTGTGAGTCTTTTTCCTATTGTCATTAAATGATAATAAAGATACGAGTAGTTTCATGTTGCAATTCCATGATGACATACATCGATACCACTGGCACTGTTACTCTGCCATATCTGTTCAAGGACATTTTTTTCCTTCCAAAAATTAGTTTACGTAACCACTATTTGCGAAACCATTTATGCATAACATTCGTATTTATTCATGCTCTATTTGACTCTAAGTGTAATTTTTAAATGATTAAGGTGCTTGTTGGTCTGACGGTGAAGATAGTTTTCAACAAATATAAATACATATGTATTATTATGTTTGCGGGAAGATTAAACTGCATTTTGTAAAGTGTATTAGTATCTGCAATGTGGCATCAAAAACTACACATGTTCGCATTCAGGGCAGCCAAACAAATATTCCAAGAATTGAAATGGAGAAATAAATACGAGTAGCAATAATAACGCTTTTATCAAAATGTCAATCTGTAGCGCAGTGGAACGAGGAATAAAAATGAAGACATTTTTGTAGCATGTTATGAGCACATATTATCACTCCATTATCATCAGCTTTGAATATTATATAATAGCCAATTAAATTGTAGACACAGACGACGCCAGTGTGGGAGGACAGTGTGAAGAAATGTAGATATTTGACAAATAGAATGACAACGAGTGACATGACAAGGAGGACAGAAGGAAATGATGTTATGTAGGAAGCAGGCGTGTACAAAAATTGCTAACCTACTTTATATGACATTTGGATATCAAAGCACCTAAAATGGAACATCGTTTCACGTATTTTATCTGTAATTTAATTCTTCCATTGGCATTCTACAGATACCCAAAAAATCTACAAAACGTTGGAATTTCCATGTTTTTTCGCAATGAAACTTCTGTTTTAAATCCTGACCTTTTGTCTTTCATATCAAATATTGTTCAAATCTGGGTTTTTGCTGTTTTAAAAATGAATTTTACATTTGAAAAATCCTTTCTTGCGTTGTATTTTGAAACCACATTAATTCGGGTTAGAAAGAAGACATCATTTGAAGGCTAAAGATGTGTGATACCTGAACTCAAAGTTGGAGCAAAGCTATTTTTCAAACATTGCAATTTCGAAGATTCAAAGAAAGTATGCCATTACCAAAATTGAGGTGTGAAAATTTGAGACATACATGACGTGTTTCAAGTAAATTGATTTTACACGAGAGATAGACTGTCTCGACAGTTGCGTAAAGACGTCTTCAAACTTTTCTTCTGTATTTAATAATAAGGTGCTCGTTAACTTGCATATGCAAAACCTAAACAACAACTAAGTGTCTAGTCTTTGTCGTTTACAATTAAGATTAGCACAGTAATAGCTTACTGTCATAAAAATTAATTTAATCGGCTAAAATATCGAATACCTACTCCTCAGTCCTCAGTAACGACCCACTAACATGCTTCGAATTTACACCGAAGTACTACGGCGCTTGTACTCAAACGCATTAAGAAGAAGGGCAAGAAAATCTATAACACTTTCCATACATGCATACTGATTAAAAACTAGATAATGCAAACGCAACTTGTGAAGCATACTACAAACGAAATGTTTCACACTACTCGTCATCAAAATATGTCATCTCTTCCCTTCGCAACTAAGCTTAGCAGTGTTTCCTGTTTCAAATTTTACGACGACAGCACCACCACCACTGCTTCCTTCTCTTAGTAAACTTCTCCATCGCAGCGTAAAGTAATCGTCTTAAGCAACTTCCCTTTACCATACTAATGAAGACCATTCTAATTTTGAAAGAAAATTTCCTCCTTTCATATCATCATCTCCCTTCTCTAGAAGATGTCACTAGAATTTCCAATGATGTCAACTAGATAAATAAATAGTAACAACTACATAGTCTAAAAAATATTCTCACATGCTTCCCATAAAAGTACATGGTACATCACATACACATAGAGAAAGGGGAACAGGCCTTTGATCTACATAGAATTCTTTACAAGAAACTTTCTACACAAAATTAAAGAGCGTGCCATTCAAGAAACGTCACTTCTTTTGAAAGAATTAACATTTGCCTTCCAACAACTGTATATATTGTATGTATGCATTATTTGAAGGAAAAAAAGCTTATAAAAACTTATTCCCCCCGCCGTATGTATGACATGGAGAAAGTGTCAGTACATCATGTATATATGTATAGTGTGCTAATATAGAGGAATGCATATAATTATGTAAGGTTTTTTTGTATATCCGTTTTATGTACATGATGGTGATGATGACTATAGCAAAAATGGTGGTTGGTTGCAAAGTTCATAATGTAAACGGTGCTTAAGAAGTAACATCTGCTTCTTGATATGGCTTACATTTTTTTGCATTTTCCTACAAAAACTAAATACACACCCCAACAATATATATTATATTTTCTGAGTGTATGTTGCGAAGAATCAATGTGCTGTATGGCTGGTGGAAAGAATGGGTTGGTTGTTTAAGGAAAAGGGAGAAATCTTGTTACACCGTCACATAAACGACACTTAAGGAAGCAAAGAAACATGATAAAGATGCATGTCCTTGCATGCTTCGCCAGTTTCTAGCCGAGAGAGAAGAGTTTGTGCGTATATAACAACATGCAGGGTGTACAAACATGGATTTATATAGTTAGCGGCAATCGGTATGGTATTCCTGTTCTAACTGCGGTAATACTCTCACTCACTGTAAGACGAAGTAATACAAGGTAGTTGAAAGCTTCAACAAGAGCCATGAAGTCAGCGAGTCACTTTTACTTGGTTAACACGGTTAGTGGTCTGATGTGGTTTACGAAAAGGATGCAAGTGTAAACACCATCACCACCACCACCAGCGTCGAGAAGGAAGCTGTAAATACACAGACACACGAATTTTGAAAGTAAGGAGGCATCAGGCAAGAAGGAGAATAGAAAAGGATTGACTTTCATTTTCATTTGCTTATAAAATAGGCATATAAGCATGTTTATATGTACATTTGGAAATAAGAACAGTCAAGTAGAAAAGGAGGAAACATTAACTGGGAGAGATTTCAGAAGGGAATCAAGATTTTCTTACAGGAGTCGAGTGTAACTCAAGGAGAAAGAGAGACGAACAAGCAGGCAAGCATAACGGGGCATCAGAGACTCAACATTAAATTTTTGTCCTTTTCTATTCATGCACGCAATGTACTTAAGTATTAAGAAGCGATCATCTTTAGGTATGGATTTTGTGTGTAGTCCACAGACTTCTTTTCTTGTATGATGCTGCTTCGCATCCGCAGCAAGTTCTTCTTTTTTCAAAAAGCTGCATTTAATGGAGCATTCTAAAAATATGTAAATATAAAGGTGGGTGTATACATCTTATCCTTGATGGAGTTTTCCTGTTTTTCTTAAAAGAAAAGGCAAGTGATCCACATAACTAAGAAGCCCATCACCGGAGTTTTGGCACGGCAATGGTGAACGTCAACCACCTACTCATAATAAAACATCCTTAACTAATGGAAAACTGTAATAAAACGGTGCATCGTGCATCAGTAACTTCAGTGTACTTCCCACATAAAATGTATTTTTATAGTCTACCGTACCATGATTTTAATGGTATATACAAATCCACTTCATTTTACGTATTACTTACATGCATTCTAGGAAACCTCATACTTCTTCTTTTCTAGTTTGAGTGGCGTGCCATTTCCTTCAATACGTATGATTACACTTGTTTTCACCTGCTGTTGAATATGTTAGTGTACAATAAATCAATTTGAATAAATCATTTTTTTTGCAAAAGCGCAGTTAAACAAACAATAAATATTTAATATTCTTTTACGAAGAAACAGAGTGAATATAATACTGGTTAACATGGTATACTATATATAGATTAAACCAATTAGAAGCTGCATTATATTGTTTGTGTGGGTGACAGCAATGGTGAAAGTCAATTCGAACACGTGTGACGATGAATCCTTTTCTCATGTGTTATTATTTGTTTTGCGTAGCGCTTTATAAATTCACAATGCAAGCATGTGGGCTTGTGCATTGTAAATGCAAACAGTATAAATCTAGGAAGCACTTCATACAACTGCTATTTTGATGACGACAATGTAATCAAGAGAATAGAATAATGATGATTCTAATGCCACCCTGCCAACTTCACTTTTCTTTCTCGGCGTCTGCATGCTCTCATACTCCCACTTTCCCTGAAAAAAAATTGTGAATCGCCAAAACATGCGAGCTGCTGCTGCAATGGGGATTGAAGGATTTATGGGCATTAGTTTAGATTTGTACCTGCACTTTGGTATATTAAATATAAGCCTTTGAGGAAGTGTATGAATATGTGTGTTTCAAAAAGACTTGTTCTGCTAGAAAAGCTTTTTCCTGTGTGTTATTTTAACATCATCCACAAAACAGAAATTGCGTATTATTCATGGAGTGCGTACGTACCGAGAACTATGTGTTTATGCCAATATACACATTTATAAATCTCTCCAATATTCATCACAATCAGTTCCTACTTTTTTTTACAACACAAACATTTTGCTTGCACTCTCTCTCTCTCTGTCTGCATGCCAACGGAAAGAGAATTTTCCCAGTGTGCACTGTTCCAGTGCACCGCTCCTTCTCTCAAACCAATCTAGCAGCCGTTTTATAGAAAATCGCGTTCATACCACTGCCCTGCCAACAACAGCATATGAGCAAGTTATATAAAAAAAACTTGGTTGGCTTTGATAGCAGGAGTAGATGAGTAACAATAGACGACAATCAGCCTTTTCCCTCCCTTCGCCTTCATTACGTTCTCATTTTCAAAACCAATTTCACTCTGTCGACTTTGGATGCAACCCTTTTCCCACTCCCTTGTGTTTGCGATGCCGTTCCCACACAAGTCTAATCACAATCATGTATTATAACTATTTATCCTATATAAACTTGTCCTTGCCATTTATACGCTATTCGTTCGACTTCGACCAGATTCCCAAAATCGAAAAACCTACCACTAATAATACAACTATATTTAAACTATGTATATATGTATGTTGCATACACAATACTGAACGAGCAATGTACTACTCATAAAGATAATACAACGACCAGACCGGTTTTCCAAATTTTAGGTTTTAGTCTACAGACACGCAGTAGAAACATTTCCCAAAGTGAGACGAAATTTTTTATGGATGCATCATCAGAACCACAACTTTCTCCAGTCTAGGCGCTTATAGCCCATGAAAATTGCTTTGTGTTTGTATATTATGAATTCTGAAAGGAGAAAAACACGAGCATGTATAGATCAAGGTTATATTGTTCAATCTGAGTGAGTTTTGTGCGCCTTTGGGTATTGTGGATCTGGGTTTACCAGAGTTCGTGCCTCCGTCTCCTCTTCTTCAGTGCCATACAATGTTGTAGTAATATAACATGTCTAACAATTTCTCATAAAGTTTTTTTTCATGAAGTGAGTATAGAACACAGATATTTTCTCCCTACACATAATATCCACACCTTAGACTGTAGGGTGAAAACAACTGTCTAACAAACTAGATTTCGTTGTTTCAAAATGTATGTAAATGCATACACATATTTATTACTGTATGCACAATGTGTATAACAAAAGTAGAAAGTAGACGAATTGAAGAACAAGACTGGTTTTGATTTGCACCAGAGTCTCGATTTTATTATCACGTTGCCTCCAGTCCTTCAGAATATCAATGCGACTACACACACCTATCATTCACCAGAATAAGTTTAGAGAACGAATGCAGATTTTATATTTTCGCATGGTTTTGATAGACTATTGTGTATTTTATCTATATGCCAAGTATAAAACATTGTGATTGAAGTTATGCATATGCTGAATTCGTTGGGAGAAAGCAAGAAAATAAGAGGCATATTTATAGAGATGATATTTCAATTTTAAGACATAAACTTTACCCATCAAATCTACACTTTTATTGCTGAGAGGCACCAAAAGATTGAATACCACAACCAAACAAAAATATCAATTTTCTTTCCACTTTTATTCTCTGCAGAAGTACACATTTTAGTACGTCACTGAACCTATCAATCTCATACTATGCAAGAGTGAAAGACGCCGGAACAGCAGTGAGTACAGATCATTCTTTTATTTGTATACTTATTGCGTCATGGGAAGTAACAAGAAGGGTGGGAGGAAGCCTCTTTAATATCAAGTTCTACATCTGCTTCAAAAACTCAACAGTTTTAAAAGAAAACAATATTGTCCTTATATGGTATTCCAACAAAACGAAAAGTTTCTATTATTTTGTTTGTTAATTTCTATTTGAAGGAAATTCTTTGGAAGTTTTATGGTATTTTGCTGTTAACATTAAATCGTATACATAGCAAACTCCGAGAACAGAGTTTTATGTGTCTAAACTTTTTAATGCTGTCTACTAATTCAGGATAATACCTATATTAACACATTTACATATACACGCCATAAAAACATATATCTATTTATCCGTCTTGTTGTTTTACTTATTCTTCAATCTTTATCATTTTTCGCTTGTCACTTCAAATTTTATCTTCTGTCGATTTCCCAAACTCGTAAATAACTTTTTTATGTGCGCTATTTATACAATTGTGTACAAAGCATATACAAAGAAAAGTTACCTCGTTTCAGAGAGATATTATTCAGTCATCCTTAAGCGTGCGTCCTCTCGTGTTTACTGTTTTTCTCTGTGTGCCAATAAAACATTGCTGACTGGTGGAACTTATGACTATGACAAAAACTCAAAGAATAAAAATGGTAGGTAACTTTTTTCTGATGTACATCTTTATATATGTATGTATACAAGATTACTCTCCTATTTGGGAATGTATGTTCCTCTTTGAGTTTTTAGAATTTAGGAACAAACACACAAGCAAGTAGAGCACAGTTTATCCATCCAAGAGTATTTCCATCCTGTCCCTCACTCAAAGGACTTATTTTCTTCCCCCGTCTTCGTTGTGTTGGGTTAAAGGAGAAGAAAGAGTGAGCGAGAAATGGATAAAAAGGAAAAACCAACGTGGCATGTGGTTTCCTAGTGTCGAAGTACTTTTTGTCATCCCCTTTTATCTTTCATTATTTCGAACGCATTTCATTTCTTCTACACGCTACGCTGCCTTGGTCTTTGTCGTTCATGTCCCTCAACGCATAATATTATGCTTTAGAGTACAGAACAGTGGCCGTGGTGGGGATTTCATTACTACCAACAAAGTAGCTATCTTTACTCTCTTTATGTCTTTTATATTTTTACAACTATCAGAATAAAAGCCACGTTCGTATAAGCATATATACTCTTTCTCTCATCATCATCATAACTGTGTCTCCCTATTCTACTTACACTTGTCTTCCGTTTGTGTGCTACATGAAGGTTAACTTCCTTTTCTAAATGGGAATTTTCCATAATATTATTATTGTATGCAAGGAGAAATATAAAATATGCGTTCCACGTAATAAGCTCTGTTGCTCTTTTTCCTTCTTTTTTCAGTTTTATTGAGTTAAATATTAGTTCACAGAAAATATTACTACTACTTAGCCGGCACACGCTAAAGGAAATTTGCTGACATGATTTTTTTTTCTAAAAAGAAACCCATATTTTATTACAAGGAATGCCATTATCGTTATCGTTGATAGCTCATAATGATACTTTCGTTGAAGCTGGAATAATAATACGTTTTCATGCAACGAGTACTTGTATACCACAAAGGAGAATATATCACATTTATATGCATAAACAGGTCAATATGCCATTTTGCATGCAACAGCAAAATGCTATAATTTTTCAAATGCCTTGTTTTTCATAACGTGCTCTTTTCAGCCAACAAAATTACACGAGAGTTCATTTTTTGAGCTTTCTTCCTCGCTTTTGCCCTTCATTCAGCACAAACTATTTGATATCGATCATTCGATGCATCTATCTTCATTCTACCTATCTTTCAAAAGTGAGTGAAGGTCTAATACGCATAATTTGATTTGGCCTTCTTTTTTGGGTTTATTTTATACAATTCTACCTTCAGTTACTTTCCAGCTTTCCCCTTTATTTTCCATTTCCTTTCTCCTCCAAAATGTTTTTATCACGGGTAAAATTTTGACATGATGCGACTTTGAAAACATCGAAATTTTCAAGAAAACAAAGTGAAAATACATCAAAACCGCACCCCCTTCAAATAAACATAACATTTTAATTTACCTTTTTTGTCTTTTGTATACTTGTGCTTTATCAATACTCTTAGGTATATTAGAGAGGGGTTCTACTTCAAAAGAAGCTATCTAAAATTAAGATGCACACAAAAGGGCAAACCGGGACATGAATATTTGGTATACGTTTACATTCATATGATGGTTATGAATGGAACACCGTTGCCGAAAGGAGAATATAAATTGACTTCAATCAAGTTGAAACACGTACAAAAACTTTTGTAACCGGCCAATATAATTGTATCGCTGGTTGAAGTGAACTTCTTTATTACCTTTTCCTACCACCATTCAATGCAGTTTCTCAACAGCAGCCAAAAAACTCACCCTTATCATATTATTCTCTCAAGACTGAGCATTTTAAAATGAAAGAGAAAGGATGCTTCAAATTATGAGAGGGTAAATACGAACAAGAATGGACATGAATGAATATAAATGAACCCACCCACTGCACTATTCTATGGCACAGAATCGGTGGATGACTTAAAAAAGGGTATGTTGAAGCATTTTTTTTATGAACCAGATCCACTGTATCAAAAAGAGTGACCGACATCAATTCCAAAAGTAGTTGTAGTTTTTTGTCACATATCTTGTCGAAGAGTATAAAGGTATGCATTATTGCTTATATATATTTGTACGTAGATATATGGATGAATATTTTTATTGCTTTTTCATCATACCAATTTTATAATAAGGAACCACTGCGCAATAAAGTGTTCTCGTATGAATGTATTACAATCCATAAGAGTTGAATATAACGTAGAAACTATCCAGCTGTAATATTTGACATGACATGAGATGACAGACCAGTCTTGTAGCGTGTGTAGCCGTGCTACAAAAGTAGAAGATCAAGTCAAAAAATATATTTTTCAAGTAAAAAAAAATAAGTAGAGGACAGATGGACGCGAAAGTTAAAGATGATGGCTGATGGGCCGCCGAGAGAACGATAAAGATGGTTATTTGAGTATTGTCCTTTACGAGTAACAATGTAAAAAAGATGGGGAATGTCTTTCTTTTCTTAATAATATTTCTGCGTACGTGAGTTCTTTCATGACGATGATCATGATGATGATGACCATGTTTCCTTTATTATCATGTAGACATGTCTATGTGCATACATATATACAGTGGCCAGCATAAGTAAGCCATAATATTATCATTTTTATAAGGAATATCCTCAAATTTTTACTTTTACAGCAGTGGTATATTTTATCATGTCTCTATCTAAACTGCATTGCTGGTGGTGCTGTGATATGCCTTCGTACTTTTTATAAATGACGAATAAATAGGTGTACCCAGTCTTACTCTCTACTAAATAATATCATTTTACCATTATCTGTGCAATTTTTGGTCTATACAGCGTCGTTCATTTTGGTATCTGTCCACGTACCTATCACTCTTGCATTATATTCCGGTTATATTTAGTTTTTCTTTAGTCACTGTAGTGAAGTGAGACAATAAGGAACCGAAAGAAAAAAAGAAAAGCTCTGTCGGCCAAGAGGAGTTCGAGAAGTAGTTATTCTATTGGGACTTCTTTGCGTTCTCCTCGTTAACTTGCGATGTGTGTGTATGTGGATGTTTGAAGCCCAACGACTGCTTCCGCGTCTACAGCTTTTTGGAAGAATGAGGACAGTATTTGGTTTGTGAGTAGAATGAAAGAACAGGAAAAAACGAAAGAAAGCTCAGAGAAAAGACAAGCAACAAAAAACTTGGGTCATGACTTTGCTTGCATCGTTGTGGTTTGAAGAGAAAACCCATTGTGTTTGGCTGCAGTTGTGGCTGTCCTGATGGTGGTAGTATGGTATTTATAGTGGTCATCACACAAAAAAAAGATATTATGTTATATGGTCTATATAAACTTTAGATATAGCCTTGCTTTCACTGTATAACCAGGGAATGAATTTATATATACATATACATTGAACAAAACTATTTGGTCACTATACATAGTAGTTATCGTGCAAATGGAAAACCTTCAATGGAATCTTGTATCTACAATGTGACCCTGGGTATTCTCTTTTCGACTTTTCTATCCCATTATGAATTTTATAGTATGCATATTATTTCGTAGGGATGTTATATTATGTTGTCACTCTTGTCAGAAAAAGAGACATTGTATGCACATTCCTCGTTTCTCTCCGTCTACAAAAAGGGATTATTACTCTTGGAGGTACGCAGGATATTAAAGAACCACTGACAGAAGAAAAGAGTAGAATGTGAGAGACAAGCATAAGGACAATATGCCGACTGGAACCTTTTCCCTTGGATGTTGTAAATACCGTTTTTATGCGAGAGTACTCAGCTAAATGTCGATTTTCGCGTGCAGCACGGTTTCCCTCTGTGGCATAACAAGTAGAAAGTCATCCAGGTACTATGTTTACTCGGTATTACTGCTAAAAGAATTGTGGTTTCCAACCAAGTTCAAGCGAATGATACAAAAAATACAGAAAGTCTGTAAAACTTGTCGACAATTCCTTTTGAGTAGCCATCATCACACTGAAAAAGAAAATGAATATATAGGTAGTAAAATTTTGAAGAGCTTTTATGCAAAAGCAAGTTCTCCACAGGGGCCAAATAGATTGGAGTGAATTTTTAGAAAAGCCACTCCATTTGGTTGTTGGAAACATATTGGAATTTGGAATAGAAGGAATATTATGTAATATATAGAGGTTTGCAGGCTTGGCTGATTTGAATTTTTTCATTCTCCTTTCAATTTGATTGATAGATGGATGAGATCCCAGATTCCAGTTAGGTATGGTATAATGTTTCGTTTAAATTTGCATTCTACTACTCTTCATCGAATACACAATTTCGGGATGTATAATGCTCCCTTCACTACTTTCCTTTCATTCTGAATTCTCATACTTTAACCTCAGATATGGACATGGGCCAGGTGATATGTATGTACTTACACATGTACATCAATCCCACCACTCACTCTGTCCATGAATGAGGAAAATTTAGGAATAACTTTACAAAAAAACTAACGATTTTGCCATGAGAAAATTTCCAAAATGTGGTCGGTATTTCTTCGGAATTGGAATGGATAATAAAATGTGCTATACACCACCGGAGGCAAGAATAGATGGACAGCAACTATATTTATTGGGACGACTGATAGTGATGGTTATGGTGTAACGTACGTACGCATGTAATATATTACAGATAGGGCATTGTACCAATAATACTCTTCTGTCGTACATTATGCACTTCATCCTTTTTATTGAATTGTATGCAGGAGAAAGAAATGGTCTTTGATGCTACCGTGCCGTTATTACTTGGTGCCGGTTTTTTTGTGTCTACATTTTCCACTAGTGTGGTTTGCTCTTTCACTGGGTATCGATTGTCTACTATCCCGGGTTTTAAGTCTGCAGTCTAGTGTTTTGTATTTATGTACCTACCTATTCTACTTCCAAACGAACAAATATAAAAGAGGCAAAGAAATCGAAAAAAAGAGATGGGTGTTTTGATCATATCATCATATTTTTTTCTGGGAATGGTTGTAAGAGACAAGCGAAGGAAAAAAAGCAATCATCCTTTTCGGATGTCAGTTTGTGTCCAACTTTTTATGATGTTCTTCTTGAAGAAGCACCTTAAAAAGGAGAATTGATGAAAAGGATGTGCATCGATCAAACATTCTTTGGTTAACTTAAATTACATTGAGTTATGATGTGTATGCATGCTATCATCTCACATTTTATGTGCATGTGTGTACCCAAGAAAGCAGATACACACATATCACATTAATGTGCATATGTTGTTCCCATTTATAAGCTGGATTTTTTTTGAATTGACTACTGTTTTAGAGGTACGGAAACAGGAGATCGTTTTACCTATTTTCTCTCTTGCATAAACAGAATCTTGTTTTGCTTGTTATTTTCCAAAAGTTTGGCGTATGTCAGGCAGGAAATAGAATTTGACTTGTTTAGTACCTAACCGACTTGAATACATGCATGTTACATACCTATTTGGGTAATACAGGGTAAACTCAATGCAAAAGCACTTATTCGATGCGTTTACATTTAATGCGAAATGCGTACAATATAGATAATCGGTTTTAGTACTAAAAATAAAATTTAAATATACAAAAATAACTTGTGTCTGTCTGTCTGCGTAGTAATCTTGTCAGATAGCTACATTTCTGCATCAAGATTAAAGAGCTTTACGTTATATCCCTTCCAAACTTTCACTATTACAATATTTCATCATTTTGCCATGTAGCA
The DNA here is from genome assembly GCA_034695465.1 of Entomobrya nicoleti. Classification (NCBI taxonomy): domain Eukaryota; kingdom Metazoa; phylum Arthropoda; class Collembola; order Entomobryomorpha; family Entomobryidae; genus Entomobrya; species Entomobrya nicoleti. Next base: position 15,178 of record JAQFZG010000388.1, on the reverse strand, counting down.
TATCAAATTACATTTTTTGGTTTAGATTCTTTCTTTCAATTCGCTAACTGGTCTGCGTGCATGATAAAAAATATTTTTTAAAGGACGTTACGCATGAATGCGTACAAGGAAATGTGTTAAGTAAAACGTTGGAGCTGTTCGAAACAAGTATATTTTCATGTAAGCAATCACTCAGAAAAGAGAAAAAAATGTATTTTTATGAAAAGCTTCGCAAATTCGTTCCATTACTGTAACATACCCCGTTATAACATATCATTCTTTAGTAAAAGTCACTTTGATGAGGATACTATAAGGCGGCTGTAAGATTTTTATTTCCTTTCATTCACATGCTAACAGTCTTGCGGTTTTTTGAGGGAGGCTACGCTACTGTGCCGCCGCTAGTGTGTGTATGTGGAGACATGAAAAGTGAATTCCTTTCACATGCCTCTTCAGCTTTTTAGGAATAAGGAGAATAAAAAATATAGCAAAAAAATTGACGTGTAACGTGTTTGACGAACGACGTGTGACCCACAAAAAGGCAAAAATAGATATATTATTTCTTGCATATGTATAAATATATATCAATTTTGCAGGAAAACAAACTTCTTACACTCTTACACAGACACGCAAAGGTAAACAAAATGTGCCAAGCTAATAAGAACAAAAAACAATAACGTAGAATCGAAAATCTGAACGATGTACCTACAATTTTTCCCATACTTACTTTTTCCTCACGCATTCTTCCTGTCCTATTATTATTAAGTTTTATGATTTTACTTTCTTCATTCTTTTGCAGTAGTACACTCTACTTCAATTCAGAGTGATATATGTAGTTTACGGGAATAATGTCTTTTGAACATGTATTTTGACTCCTAATGGTTTGTAGAAAAAACACAATAAAAGCATTATTTTTGCATTTATTAGCAATAGAGGTAGGATTTTATTGCGTGCTAACATCTTAAATAATACAAGGCTTTATAAAGGTATAAGGGTAACGGAAGACGAGTGTGGTTATAAAAAAAAATGTCGGTACACATATATTTCCCCATACATCTTTCAACGTTTCAGTCTGTCACTCATTTTTGCGGTAAGGGGAAATCACAAAGGAAAGTATTACAGTTGCTACATAAGTTTATAATAACCTTGAGACTACGTGTACACATTTGACTCTCTGATAAAAGTTTTTTTTTCATGTTTTTAACTTTAACCAAAGTAATATTTTTTATTATATTTATTTTACTAAAAATCCATCAGAGTATAAAAATATCAATGATGGTGAAACCATATAAGCTTCGTGATTGTTTTTCGTCGTAAAACTTTCCTACTCGTTCTAATAAGAGGAAAACAGTAGACAATTTAAGTAACTTTGTGAATGCACTTACATACACACGTAATGTAAGCATATTTGATATAATAAGTAAGTAAAAGCTATTTTGCTGTATTTCTATAGTAGTTTTGCAACAAATATAAGTGACTCGACAACCATGAAAAGCTACCTATATTCATAATATCCAATCTAAGTTTGCATGTTTGCCTTTGGGATGATATTCTCTTTCCAGACTTGTACTGTAAGTCAAGATGATTATTATGAGACGGTGGAAGATGGTACTTCACTCCTCCAGCTTACTGAAAATTGGGGTGAAAAGAAAACCAGTGGGCCACTGCATGCAGTTAACTATATAAAAAGTCTACGTACCCAACTAACCGGAATGCTTTAAGTATAAAAATATTAACTAAGGCATAACTTGCTGCTCTATTTGTTCGGCAAGGCTTTGAGTTATTATCGTATCAGTCAGAATGTGCATTATGACTTTGTGCAGGCTTTTTTTTCAACAAAATAAAAATCCATGTTGGCTCCATCCTATAATTTTATTATTCAGGGAACTTTGAAAAACCTTCTTGTTCGTAGAGCTCACTACCACCGCCACCACAAAGACTAATATAGAATACGTACTATTACACAGTGGTTATATAGAGCAATGGCAATCATCTACCAGGCGTGGTGTTTTTATTAAAAGTTATGAGATCATATTCGTGGCATGGAAAACGAGAAGCTTGCCGTCGTCTTCTTAGTCGTCGACAACGTCATGTTCTTAGGTTAGTCTTCTTTATTTCACCGTCCCGTCCCCTTTGCTTTCATTGATGTCGTTATAATATGTGCTGTGCTGCTTTCTTCACTACTACTACCTCCACCACCAGTCTACACACCACAGTTTTTTCTGGTGTAATTTAAGTTTTGGCAATAATATGTACCTTGGTAATGATGGGTTTATGATATTGAAAGAAAATAAAATATTTTTTCAGGACCTTGACAAGCAAAAGAAAAAAAGGAGGGCATATGGCATATACATATGGTTTGGTCTACTTGGTCGGTGCGCATTTTCTCCTCACATAAAACCCAGCCGTTAACAATATAGAATACAGCTTGTGATGAGGACGTTGAAATATTTTTCTCGCTCTCAGTCTTGCAAGTCAGTAATAACAAGTTTAATAGGTAAAAAGTATAGGTATAAGCAAAAGTAATTTGTTTTTAGGTAGTTAATTTGAACGTGAAGAAAAGTGTTATGTACATCACTGCTACTTCACATTGTGCTGTATGATGACATATGAGCTGGGATAGGGAAATTCCAGACCTATTTGGATGTAAGGTAGTAAAAATGAATGGAAGAAAGAAAAATGTATGGTATAACAAATAACAAAGTAATGTGTAATTTGATACAGCACAGTATCAAATATTCTATGTCTACTTAATACCAGTAGAAGTTGTAATATGGTGGCACTTCATCAGTTGTTTGATATATTGCATTGTTTCACTGACCTGAATTGAATTACGAATAATCAAGGAACAAAATGTAGGTTTGAAATGGCAGCTGCACAAACTGCAATTGGGATGGGGTACTGTGAATACAGAGTAGTCGATATTTGGTCCATTTGCTACGCTACTAAAGTGCTGCGATTTCAATTTTATTATTATAATATTCTCAAACGCATCTGGGAAATTTATTGCATCGCATTTTATAACTGGATTTTATCGGGTAGCATGCCTTACAAAAAATGTTACATTCCTTGAGTTTTGGACATGGAGAATGTGAATGGTGAAATTGCAAAAGTTGTATTGATGGTTGTTGAGATGTTGTGCAAAAGTATATGAATCCTTAGAAAAATGCAAATACCAAATCGAAAACCTACTTTCATAACAAGTGAAAGTTGTGATGCTGGTAATAGAATTCCGGATGTTGTCAGCATTTGCATTTTCGCATATTCCACTTCTTTTTGTTCAAAATCATGGAAATTGTACGTACAAAAACCCTTTTTATTCTTCACAGCAAATAAGCAGCAAAACACATTCGTCACTTTTTGACATTCCGTCATCACCAAATTCCAGCTGCATATTTTTGAGTGTACACAACAAGAAGTACATAGCATTCAGGATATGTAAATTTCCTGAGCCTCTCTTTACAGCAAGGAGAGGTTTTTTTTTGGGTTGTCGAAAATTTGTGCATGAATCTGAATGGAACAAGAAAGGATGAAAGTGAGTGAGGCATGTTTATTTTGAGAACGAAGTCAACTGAATGGAAACAAGGGAATTATTTAACGAATGAATGGACAAAAATATGCTATTCCTCATCTTTATAGAATAACAACATAGGAAACAAAGTAATAATGATGACTACTCAAACTTATATAAAACTTATATTAAATCAGCAACGCGCTCCTGGTAGAAAATTTGAGCGGATTTTCGACAAAAAGAAAAATAACATAAAAACGTACAGATTTTCTATCTCTAGAAAATGCAATACTCGTACTAGCACAAACAGAGAAACATCTCTGCAAAATGTCACAGGAGAAAAGGTAACAAGCAAAGCAATAAGCTTACCAAACCAACAAAGAATGAATAGTGAATACTGGAAAATGGATATAGTAATCTGAATCGGGTAAGTAATATACATGGTAGTGTGTAGAGAAAGGAAAATTTTGCTTTACGTATGCGTTCCTTTGAAAGTTTCTGATTTGTCTGTTTGCTTTTATCACTGGAATACTTAAATAATCTGTGTTTGTTAGCCGGAGGATACATCTTTTCTCCCTCATTCTTTTATAGAAAGTTATAGTGTCTGTGCGCATTGTTGACTTTAGCATACACAAACACACACACACGCAGATACATCTGCTTCTGTTGTGTGATTCCATGGTTGATAAGCACCAACAGAGCATAGAGATAGTCACGATCACAGTGTATATTGTTGAAAAACTTGCACCAAGAGAAAAAAGTGAAAGCATATACCTACTTTCTCTATCTACTTTTTACGCAACATGAGTATTACGTACGTCTATAGACACTTGTGTGCATCAACTATCAACATAATCTCTTTCTCTGATGCTATGCACTCATCTGTCCAGCTCAGGCCTGTTTCTATGCTTCAACTCAAGTTTTCTTTCTTCGCTTTTCTCTTCTTTGTGCTTCTTCTTGTGTATCTGTTCCGCTTCTGAGCTGCTAAGAAATAAAAAATAACTCTGTATAAATAATATAACTATAATATACGCATACTCATGCTAAGCACATGCACCATATATATTAGTTATCAGAACTTAGAAAAAATAAAATAAACATCTTCATACAGCACAAAGATAACGACGAGCATTGAGTATAGAAAAAAAAGAACCAATAAAAAATCAACAACATGCATTCTGGAAGGTTAGGCAATACTTTAGTGTAGAAGCCTTACTAGAAAATGCATGCAGGCAATAAGTTGTTGTTTTTCATTCGAACTCTCGACAGATAAACAGAGCAAACGAGAAAAAAATCACGAAGTGAAGGCGAGGAAATTGTAGCTGGAAGCCAAAAATAAAGACAGTGTAGTTGTTGTACAAGTAAAATAAGATGAAAAACAGTAAGTACTATCAGTACCACTGGCATGTATACAAAGAAGCGAATCTGCTGTTTGCTCAATAGTAAAATAAATAAATAAGAAACGCACTATAAAATACAAACCACTACCACCAGAAGGGGACATAAGTTAAAGGACTATATCTTTGTGATGGAGAAAGAAAAAAATCATTGGGGCTTAAATCAAGTACGTGTATGCTAAACAAAATGTATTATAAATGGTGTAGTTATGCCCATTTGTGGTATGTGAATAATAATACATGTAACATGAGAAGTAAAATTACTTTTTTTAATAGTAAACTGAAACGACCACGTTGGAGTGGTGGCATTAAAATACAAGGACATCCACATAATGTAATGGCTGAAGGGGTGGTAATCTATTGGTAGATGGTAGACTGGTAAAAAGGAAATAAGACGCACACGATAAGAAAAAAATACTTTCCGATTTTCCAGTAGTGGTCGCTCCACGCTGCATTGAAATAAATGTAACTATATATTACTGTTGCAGAATGAAAACCAAGTGTGAAATAAGTGAACACAACATATTTGCTATATATGCTGTAATTCTTCAAAAATATTATTAACTGATGCTTCCAATAAACTGGAATATGCCAGTGTGGTTTAAACTGTTTAATAACCTAAATGTACATTGGAATGAAGCTAGACGGTTGGGTTTGGAAATAGGAAATATGTAGTAAAAGTAGTTCCTCGCACGATGCAATGCTAAAAGAAGTAGTTGAAATATCATTGCGCATAATTTCAGAGTACCCCTTATAATGGAACATGAGATATTGGAGAACAGACAGATATAAAGGATTTTTTACTGTAAACCTGGGAGTATGCTTCCCCCAAGCCTGCTATTCAGATTTTTGGAGAGAGAAGAAAAGCGGAAACGTGAAATCAAACGATTGGAACAGAATGCTTTTGTATGAAAGAACATCACTGCTTGGCGCATAGAAAAACATCCTTGTTGTTGTAGTAGTGATGATGATGATGATACCTACCTACCTTTCTACAAAAGCCATGTACAAAGTAACGTCTCACAACAGATTACATTTTGATATATAATGCTCTTGTCGTCGCCTGGTGTATGTGTAGCGTGTGTGTGTATCTGAATTCACTTCACGCTACCGCGGCAATAAATGTATAGTAAAAAAACATGAAAATAGATTTGTATGTTTGCTCCAAAACTGGAAACAGACTAAAAGAGGAAAATGTACATGACATACACACTTACTTACATTGCACGCAGCAGACATCCTACAGAGTTTCATTTCCTTTGTAAAAAACGAAACTGGAAACTACTGGGTATGTGAAAACATGCAAATACGTCCTGAAAAAATGTTATATAAAGTAAAGCACACAAACAAGCAGACATTTCATCCAATCCTATTTCAAATTTTACTTGACAATAAAAGTAAAGAGAGGATATTGGAATAATAGGTAGTGTACTGTTTCTTATTTCGTGAGCCAAACTACCTCTACACTTACGATACAAATGTATTTATGTATTTCTTCTAGTTTAAAATATACATCAGAAAGGGTATATTTTTTTTATTCTCTTGTCATATGTCGTTGTTTTATTATGGCTTACCTGTATTGAAAAACTTCAGTAAGTACTACTGGTTTAGTGGTATGAAAACTGAAAACCAAGAGGAAAATTTGAGATGAGGATATTCTCTACAATTTTTACAGAAGCATTGCTTTAAAATGCTTTTATTCTAGACAGTCTTCGACAGAATATTAACAAGAGTAGTAGGTGGAATAGAATTGGTGGTAGTAAGATCTTCACATTGTTATATCAAGAGCTTTTTTTTTCTTCAAAAAGCCAAAGTAGTGAAGGAGTTTCAGAGGAATTCCCATTATCGCAAGTACTGTGCATTCCATTACCATAATAGTACTTTTCCTATCTTTGTGGTTATTTTCACGAGAAAAGTTACATTATTGTATGGGCTCACACATTCATCGTCATGAAAGAAATTTCCTGTATGTTTATTCATGTTGTTCTGTGTGTGCCACTATCTCTAGTAAAATAGAGAGAGAGAGAGAGAGCCATTCACATTGCAGCACCTCGTTGTTGACTCGCTTAAAGATTACTCACGCAGATTTCTTACCACCATTTTAACTTTGAAGGAAAAGTGCGAATCTTAACATATCAGGCCACTATCTTTTTAGTTATGTATAAAGTGTAGTTGGGCACTTATAAGTACATTTTAGGTGATACTTACAAACATTATGATACATTATTTATTTCTTACTTCTGGAGATTGGTTCATATAGATTATTAAGTATAATGCCTCCAACTAGAAATGGAGTGCTTTCAGTATATTTGTACCATAAAGCAAGATTTGATTTCTTTCTCGCTTCCGCAATAAGTTTGCTTCTGCTCTGCTGATATAATTCATGCCATATGATATCATCAACCTTTTCTTCAGAATGTCTCTATTCGTGCCAATGCAATTGAGGGAAGAAGAAACGTAAGTTTTTTGGTATTCAATAGGAGGCTGAGAAGGAAACAGTTTTTCTTACTTTTCTTTGGTTGTGCCAAACACTTTCACAAAATGCAGATAGACAGATAAGGATGTTCAGCCAGCAGTTCAAATGCAATATAACAGAACGAATAGACGTTATTTGGATTTAGCAGTAGATGATAGTAAATCTGATTTCTGTTGGTTTTCTGCGATACCTACTTACATACATGTATACACTAATAAAATCTAAGATGGAGAAAAGGAAGGACTGATTAGTGATTGGATAGATGCTTAATGTCAGAGAATGAGAGACAAATGAGTCTTACAATCCGCTCCAACCGTAGTTTGTTCGTTCGCTTGACTGACTTCCTTGTGACCACACTAGAGAATGGCAATAAGTTAAGAAGTAGTATAATTTTAGGAGGAAGTGGAGCTATTTTACTCTTTCGTAAGTTTTGTCAAGTCTCTTAGGCTTCGCTAATCAGGATATTGCGATTAAGTAAAATAAAAACCATGCTATTCACACACCACCTGTGACAACATCTTGACTGGCATTCCAGAATGGAGGACAAACATTGCCTCTCTGACACTAATTTTGAAATGGAAGCAATTTACATAGTAGGAGAGGAAAGTCGAAATGAATGTCGTTCCATCTTTCCAAATAGTTTCAAGAGAAGAGAGGAAGTCAAATGTTTACGCTTACACATTTTCAATTTCTTCATTTCCTTTTCCACCTGAAGAATTAATTTAAATTACATTATGCTTATATTTTTCTAGTTTCATGCGATAAGATAAAGGCCACTTGAAACGCATTTTCCTTTCACTAGCATAGCATATACTGAGCTACTATCCAAAATAATCTGGTAGATAAGGAAGTAAACAAGCGAGGAGTGCTCTCCACACGGTAGTAGTAGTTTTTGAACAGATGTAAGTATAGCAAACCTGTTTTGGTAATGTTAAACACATGTTTATATACTTCTTGTCTCACCTTCCACCTCTTATGTATTCTCACGTTTCAAGTGTTTTCACTTATGTTGGTTGTGTACCATTTTGAAACATGTTTTTGAGTACAGGATTTGGAATTTTGGTGTAACTTTTTTCTCTATTTTTCCACGATTTATAGCTGACACGTGCGTCCCAAAACAACGTGTGTTTTGTGTGCTTCCTGCTGCCTGCCATTTTTATCCACTTTCTAGAGAAAGAAGGGGAAAAGTCTTCCTGGCTGAATGAAAAGCTCCATTTTCTTTCCCTTTTGGCTTGTCAAAAGCTAACAACATGAGTATTATTACAGGCTAAATGTGAAATGTGCTCAAAGACTGTAATATTTTTTTGTGTGTCCCTGGAAGGTATTCTATTTGCTCTTATGTGAAATTAAAACTTCTCCGGTTTCGTCACTTTAGCTTGCAACACAAATTTAACTCTAAAAACGAGTATTCTCAAAAATGAAGAAATCGTTTACTGAAATCAGAAGTTGCCTTTAATAAATTTTGCTGTACATTTTAATGAAATTCTTAAACTTTTTTTTGAAGTGGATTGCATATAAATGCATACACATGTAAAAATTAATTACAAAATTCATTTAAAACGAAAAACGTATATTCATTCGCTACGACAAAAATGTATGACCAATAAAAATCTTGGAAAATGCGTCAGGTCTGAGCTTTTAAATAAATTGATTTTTTTTGTAGTTGAAGAATTTACTGCGTAGGAAGATTGAAATGGCTTGAGAATAATTATGTGTCAAAGGAACGTGAGATATTTTGTCATTACAAGGTAATAACAGCGTAAATCCCTCGATTTCAAATAATAGCGTGCAGGGTGGATAATGCGATTTCCACGATATTTTTAGTCATACAATACTGGATACACATCAAACGTGTGAATCTGTATTAACTACCATTACTTCTTTGCTATCAAAATTATCGTTTGATTTAAAGTCACTTTACACAAAGTGTTTCACCTGTGCAGTGATTAAATTCATCATGAAACGAAACACCGCTTGTGTTCGTTCACTCTCTCGCTCTCTTACTCTTACGTTTCTCTTGCCAGCAGAAGTAGACAGCCTTTGTGCACTTCCATGATAATTACAATGATGAATGATCCCATTTACTGCTGGCGTTGGTGGCGACGATTTTATCAGGTGGTGTTTACACAGATTACAGATCTACTACTTTTCCCTGGCATTAACGGCTCATGATGAAAGACGGCATCCTATTGCGCTCATGCACGACAATAACAACTGTAGAGGCGTAAATAAGCGATCTGGATCTGGCTAATATAATAGTTACATAAGAAGTAAAAATCCTTATAAGGCTTAAACCTTCTAAGCTGTATATCTGCAAAAGCAATTTTTGAATTTCATTTCTTTTTTTACTCAAATTTAACGAGAGTGGGAACACAGTAATTACGTCCTTGTAGAAAATGGGTGTATTAGCGTTGTTATGATGGAAGGAGTGGCACAGAGTAAGGCTACCGCTGCTAATATTACCATACGGAGAAAGCAATCTAAAAATATTATATTTTTCTTGGTATATTTTTTTCCATACTTCATACAGCCAGTAAAGTAGCCATCATCATTATTACTACTACTAATACTACTTATATTAGAAAACAGACGGAAGGAAAAGAACACTCTCTGTTGGCCCGTTTTTCCACTGGGATGGATATCAACTCCAGGAAGAAATATCACTCAGTCACAGTCAAAACGTTTTCCACTTTATTTGTGAAATGCTGCTGATATCTAATATATTGCCACTATGTTCGATCCAGATAGCTCTATAAGTCAAGTACCAAAATGCAATACATGACATATAAGCAGATAAGTAAATATAAGTCCCAAAGAAAATGGCACAGAAATAAAATATAAGGGTCTTACATAACATCCAAAACAGGTACAAAACATACATTCATATCATATATAAAAAAGCTATAAACTATAACGAAATAATAAAGAAATACTATAAACACACTAAGCTAAACAACAGGAGTACAGTCTTTCATTGCGTAGGTCATCATGGCTTTGGTTTTCTGGCTACAACAAGCAAACTAACTGCTTTGGTGCGGTTGATGGAGAGGATAAAACTCTCCTTGTCTAACTTAACTTCTTCGTCGTGGTCCTCTCTTTTTCTTTGCCATAACACAAGTCAAATTGTTGTGTCACGTAGGATGCATTATGACAACTGCAGCCGCAAAAAATAATAATACAGTCACGATTTCCGTGAAACTCGCAACGGCAAAAGTTAGAAGAGGCACGTTATTCAATTCCTTTTATGGTCAAAACGGTACATAAGTAGTCTCTCCGCCGCGCAGTCAGTTCACAAAAAACCGATTACCACATGGGATGCCTATATGCTAGAGAGAGAGCTTGACTATTTGCTTTGTATATTCGTCTACAAAACTTAGGGTTTGTAGCTAACATAAATGGCCTTTTATACAACTTTTCTTTGGATTAAAAGTACTGGTGGTGGTACTGGAGAGGATGAATGGTTTGCTGTGAAAAACCGATAAACGTAAACGTAGACCACTTGCATGTATTCTGCGCAAGTGGAAAAGCCTAGTTGACGATATAGCACTAAGGATACTTACAAAATCGACTGCTCAACTTTTTCTTTTTTGTTTACCCACTTTAAAATTCGAGTAATTTTTATCTACTCGACTTTTTTTATTGATCCGATTGCAGTAGCCATACGATAAAATCAGCAACCTGCTAAACAAAAATTATAGTAACACGCTATGTACTGTACTGTACAATGGAATTTGAGTTACGTAAAGGTTTGTTATTGCTTCTGATAAAGTGACGTACATAAAATTCGCAGTATGCCTTTGACAGTTCTTTGTATATGGTCTAGTAGTACTCTGAATATTTATAGTTTTCTTAGAACTAGAATTTCCAGACTAGTGAGCAATTAACTTTGCGAAAACAATTTTCCCAGTAACAAAATTCGCAGTTCTAAAATGCGCAATAGTTGTGTGGGTTTCCTTCTCAAGCCTCTTTTATAAGTCGAGGACCAAATATTTAAGTGCAATATACCCAAGAAAAACACGGGATGTCTTACTCATTTGCATTTAACTACTGAAATTTTGAAAGATATAAGCCTATAAATCAATTTCCTTCGAATATCTCAACTTTTAAGATTGGGGTACTCAACTCCACAGGCGTGAACAATGTAAATTTCACTCGAGACTGGTTTAAAATATTGAAAACGTTGAAGAAGCTGACAAAAGTGACAAATTAGAAATTCTCTAGTTACTTCCTCAATCCATCCATCCGAAGAGTTGTTAAAAATTTATGGTTTACAATTTGTTATTTGGATGTATTCCAATTTGACACGAACATTTTATAAGATGAATAAACTGGATAGCCCGGAAAGAACAACTATGAGAGAAAGGTTATTTAAAGAATGATGGACGAACACCACACAACTCCACCACCACCGCTTCTTCTGCAGCATACCAGCAGTGAAGGCTAAAAACTGTGGTGATGGTATTAGCTCTAGCATTTCAGAGGACACGAAAGAGTCATCACTGCCATTCATCCTTGCCTGAGTTGTCGTTGTCTCCTTTCCCCTGCCTCGCTCTCTCTCTCTACCTCTTTCTCTGTTTCACCACATAAATAGTTTGATAATAAGAGTGCAACATACTGTACCTTGTGTCGTCGGCGTACGTACGACTGGTAGGACGTGTGCGTCTATATGCATTATGAACATAGTTGTCGTTGATGATGACAGTGATCACATGGTGTGGCGATGTCGTTTCTGCTTGCTTTCGCTGCGTATCTATTTCCCTTCTGGTCTGTTTGGTCTGCTGTGTTGGTGATGAATAAAGTTATATTTATAAACTTGTGAGTTTAAGTAAAATAGACATAGTCGTGAAAGAGATAAGAGCGAAAGTGAAAACGTTACGGAAGTGCTGGTGGTAGCGGTGGAGGGGAGGAATCAGCAGGAAACCAAATGACAATCTTTTAACCATGAACCAGTCCACGCTTACGCATAACCAGACAGACAACTATACTGACAGCTAGCACATATCAAATACACGCACACACCCCAACAAAAACATCATTTTCTCTTGTTTTCATATGAATTTGAAGGGTGTGTGCTCTACACATAATGTAAATTATACAAATAAATATATACTAATCTCTTTTATAATGACATTATATGCAACGCTAATGACATTTTAAAGTGCATATCCTTCTTCTTGCGGCCATTACAACCCACTACATAAAATGGGTTGTATAATGCTGAACTCTGAAAAGAAACGGGAACACAATAAAACAGAGAGAAGTCTCTGAAATGACTGAAATTTTCTATTGTACTGTTACGATTATTATTATTGAAAGAATATAATATTGCACCAGCAGTGTGCATTGTATTGTTGCCATTGCTAGGATTTGGATAAAACAATCTCAACATCGCTGTCATTATTATTATTATATCATAAAATATCCCAATAAAGAAGTGCATTCAAGCTTCGAAAATGAACCGGAAAACCATTGGCTTCCATAATAATATTGCTAACGGCACTCTTACGAATAATAGACAAACGTATGATGCGAAGAGTAAAAGAGCATTATAAAGTATAATACGCAGAACAACATGACATATACAATTTATATACCTGGTAGAATCCAGAAAACTACATCACTGGAAGGGTTTTAATCATTTTATTAAATTTCCTCATAGAGAGAGAGAGAGAGTGAGAGAAGCTTGTGGTCCATGGTTTTAGATGTATACATATTATCTACGTTTTATATATATTTGATTATTAAGTATGTATATGCATATGTTATACACATATAAAAGTAATGTTATTATCATCGTAGTCTTCATGATGATGAGGATTGCTCCAAGTCTTGTGATAATAATCTCATCAGTAACTAAGCCAAATACTTAGCTCCCGCAGCTTTTCTCTAGTAGTTTTACCAACCACTTCTTCACTTATATAATATACTCTATTACTCACTCCCTTCTTTCCTTTTGTCTCGAACAAGAGGAAAGTGAAGCAAGGAGAAAGAAGAGAGACTGATGTGACAACTAAAAGAGTACTACACTGCACACTATACAAACTAGGTGGATGCGTATTCGTGCCTGGAGAAAAGAAAGTGTTTAGTGTGTGTACACAGTACACGCAGACAGACAAACTTTCCAAATGCTTGTGGATGAAGAAATTTTTTCCCTGTGTATTTACAGAAATGTACAGTGGATAATATACCTTTATTTCTTCATTTACCAACCAGATTTTTATATATTTGAATTATGTACTTATTTCATGATGAAAAAATAAGACTACGCGGAAACCCGCTCAAGCTCCCCAGACAAACATTGAAGGGAAAATGCCACAACCGGTAGTTCGTTTCGTTAGTTTTACTTCAAGTTCCTCTAAGGCTTGTCAACGTTTATCGATTCGTCATCAGCGTCAACAGACGTACGTCTTTTGCCCAGAGCATCAGGAGAGCAGCTTTCTTCTAAAATAATGGTTGTTTCTGGAATATTTTGGTTGAATAAGACCTATATATATATGTATATAATATTATACGCACTTATCATTATGCCGGAAATTTTTAGTATCATATATGCGTGTACTTGACTATGATGATAAAGAGCATCATCACCACTGCCACCAAACCATAATCTCCATACAGGCTGCGTACCTACTCTTTGGTATTTTAGATACATCATCGTTGTTTCAGAGAAAAGTAGCTTAGACTCTTATGAAAAAGGATAATAACAAATAATACTCGTACTTCTACAGTCCCGAACCGCATTAACCACCTCCACCACCTTTGCTGTTGCACCAGTTACTACAAACTTTTGGGCTACGTAGTAAAGAGCATTCTCTGTACTCACAGGCTATATTTTCTTCGACTCCTTATTTCTTCTTGGATAAATCCATATAATATGAATTTTCTCGACCACATATGTATGTAGGAATAAGCAGCAGCCAAAACCAAAAGCCTTCTTTGATGAATGTCATGTAATCTTTCGGAATGTCTCATGTGGCATGCAACTACTATCCTCATGCTGACTACCAAGTATTCGTGTAATATGCTGCGGGCTCATATTTTGCTATGCTGTATGCATGCACAAATAATGTATAGACAAAAGTCACAGAAATTTATAAACAGAACACAGCATAAAAAATTGTCACGATGAAAAGTATTTATTTAACAAACACGCCAGCTTTTATGTGCATGTGCTATTCTCATTCTCTGTCTACTTGTCTGATAGTTTGTGCAAACAATACAAAACTTAAATTTTAAATCATTCTTATACGAAAACTAAACTTCCCTGCAATCAGGTTAGTGAACTTTCGTATTTGAAACTTGAAGGTTTGTGACATTTAGTCTGAAATTTAAGAATCTGAAAATCCAAAATTGTCCAAATTGCATGCAATGCTTAAATGTATTCTTGAGTTGTATATGCCGAGGTATGAGAAATGGCCAAATTCTCAAAAATGCTCATGTGCACACAAAATACAACAATAAAAGGAGCAAATAGCATAAGGACATTTGTCGATGAAGCCATCATTTTTATAACCTTTCTGAGAAAACAAGTCAAAATCATAATAGAGTGAATATTTTATGAGACACGCAAATATACAAAATAGTCAATTCGCTGGTCCCATTTCCTATCACTCGTTTCTTCTTAAAAGCTGTAGAGGATGTTGCATGGCCAAGAAAATATATGCTTGTTAACTACCGATGCGGAGCTAGGTAGTTAATGATTTCGATATCCTGTCTGTGTGTGTGTGTGTGTGTGTGTGTGTGTCTGTCTGTCTGTCTGTGAACACGATTTCTCAAAAACTACTCGACCGATTGACACCAAACTTGGCACACAGACAC
>JAQFZG010000387.1:0-35013 GCA_034695465.1 Entomobrya nicoleti | reverse complement strand
TTACTGTGCATTAAAGCATATTTTAACGTCCTACTTTTCTCTACCTTTCAGCAGATAGGAAGACTTGGTAGGGCATAGGTTGAGTGATTGGCATTTTCGATTTAAGAATTTTAGTTTCTAAAAAACTCCCATTCTTTGGCTTTCAGATAGTATAAAAATTAAAAATATACTTACAGTAATTCTTGTATAGATTTTAAAATGAAAAAGTGCCCTCACTTATTATACAACCTGTATAATAAGTAGTTTCACTTGAATTAAACATAAACCGTTAAACGTACATCACATCCCACAACCACATGATTTTGTATTTCAAAGTTGAACAAGTTGGAGCGGCTTTACTTGTTTGACAACAGTTCAAATTTTCATGAATTGCATTAGTTATAAGCATCCGTCCACAAGTTTTATTAAGCTCACAGTTATTTACAAACTTCCATCTCAACTACATACATTATGGAAACGTCTAATCCAAACATAAGAATTTTTAGGTCTACCTCGACTTCCTTCATAAATTGGGAATCGTCGGGGCACATCATAAATATTTTATCTGGCTGTTCCATAATTAACTTCATAGGAAGCTTTTCCTTACCAATTTGGTCTGAAATTTTACAAGAGCAAATTACCTTCCTGGATAACCGATTACCATTGGTCATAGATAATATTAAAATTTACAACAATTCCACATTAATCTCTTCAGACAACTTATTTTCGATATCAAAAGACAATTTATTTATTGACTACGGGCGCTACGAAAAAGACATTCTCTTAAGCGACCAGCACAACTATCCTTCAAGCCCACTACGAAATTTTCATCCAAAGTTTTTCCGAGGTGGCTGTACCGTCCAATCAATTTTCGTTGATACTACAAATGAACTACTAATTTCTGACAATGTTCTCCGTGCAACCGTCATGTCCAGAGAAGATCCCACATTTGTAATCCTTTTTGTCAATCAAGAATCCAGCAAGTTTATGGATAATATCAGGTTTTTATTCAGTATTCGTCACATTTTCAAGCTGGATGTCACCTCCAAATTTTTAATCCTTTTAAGAAATGACATTTTTCTCTTGTGCTTACACTGTGTACCTTTTAAAGCAAAACAAAGCTTACAAAATTTACAAGATTCTCTAATTCCCTTACAAAGCACTATAGCATCAATCAATTATATTCACCAGAAATGGTTTAGCATACACAGCAACATGAATAGACACTATATTCAATTCAAAAGTCACTTCTGGACTTCTCCCAAAGCTTGTAGCTTCTACCACAACGGTTTCGACAACACTGATCCTGAGGATTGCTCTTATATCACAGCCAGCTCACATCTAAACTTTTCAATGATACTGACCGACCCCAGCCCCAGCCAACAGCACCATCCACCACGTCGCCAACCCTTTTATGGCAAAGTAAATACTTACCAAATGAACATTTACAATTTTATACCTTACAGATTTTTCACAAGGTCCAAGTATTCCACAAGACAACAATGGATTACAGTTCCCTGCCCATATGATATATACCGCCATATCCTTTATGTTCGAAAAAATGGTCCGAGTACAGATTTCCTTGTTTTATTTCGACCCTTTGGGGTGTCCACTTGGTTTGCTTGGTTAGGAGCATTAGTTGCTACAGTGGTAGCCTTGTCTTTGGTTTCGATCAAATCAAGAACCTCGTCATCAATTTTCTTTCATTTCGAACAACGGGTTTTCTGGACGATCTCCACAGTTCTTCAACAAAGTGACAAAACTGCCACAGATCTAATTAAAACGGACCAGGAGGAAGATGGCGGAATTTTAATTCTAATTATTTCTTGGCTGCTAGCCTCGTTCATCATATGCAACTTCTACACTGGCTCCCTTTTCTCTTTTATGACTACAGACAGCATGCCCAACAATTTACCGGAAACTTTGAAAGAAGTATTTTTAAGCAAAATATTTATTGGAACAACTGCCTATCATTATCACCCAAAATATCGAGTGAAAAGATCAATTTTAAAGGATATTGTATTGCCCCACTTAATCAGTGAAATTAGCGATGTAAGTAATGAGACATCTTCCTACTTTTATTGGCTACGCAAAACCATGCATTTTGTGAATGAATCCAATAAATTTGAATTGGCTCGAAAAATTCGTGATGGCGAAGCCATAAATATTGATGGAGGAAATACAATTCTAGTTCCTCATAAAATGTTTGCAATTCTAAGTTCAGAAAGTGACTTGAAGATACTAAATGAGTTTATTCAAAGAGGAACAAAATATGTGGCCGTCGGAAATCAGGACCCTACAACCCCATTTATTAGCAGAACTCCATGGATTGCTTCAAGAAACTTTTTCCTTCCTTTGTTCGAAAATGTTTTGAAACGGTTGTCCGAGTCGGGGTTATATGAACGGTGGACGATGATGTGGAGGAATTCGTATTATTTTCGCGAGCACATGAGGGCCAGATATTACTATTGGCAAATGCAATTCCCCACCAACAGCAACTCCAATACAGCAAAAGCTTATAATAATACATTCTTCAATTTCGTCCCTTGGTATCAAAGACCAAATACTACTTATCATCGTCATTATATCCCTCCTACAAAAAATCTTAAAATAAAAAATATTCATGCATACCTGTCATTTGGGGATAAAAGGGCGAATCTGCTTGTGGAACCAAGTCCATTATCAATGACATCGACAACAATGCCATTTTTAATTTCAAATATTCTTTATGTTCTCTGTGTAATCATTTTTATTGTTGAATGGATACATGGATTGTTGAAGGAAAAGTTGAAAAGCAATCAGAGGAGAGATAAATATATGCATGCACATGAAACACTGATTATAAAAGTACAACCACTGTACAAAATTTCACAGAGGTAAATGGCGTTTATTGCGGTTTTTAAAATTTAATAAATTAGTTTGTTAAATCGTAACGAAAAATCATGGTCAACATGCAAGATACAAAATATTTTCAATAAAATTTTGTGCAACATAAAATTATACAAAAATTATACACATATATCTATGTTAAGATTTTCAAACAAATGAGACACTACGACTCCTTTCATTATCAGAGAGATCAGGGTAAGATGTAGCAACATACTGGTCACGGTCCCCAATGGTCCATGTCTGAATCTTGACTTTATTTCCATTTAAACTAATAGGGCATTTGGAATCGGGCCTGGCAAGGAAGCATATCGTGTAAATCGACATCTCAAACTCGGGACTGGTTCCAATAAACATGGATGACACTGGCTTGCTTTCTCCAAGCCACGTAAAAGTATGCTCGATTATTGACCCTTTCTAAAAGTTCCAAATATTTTGTCAATAAACTTCTCTGTATCTATAACTTTAAATTCATTAAGAAGATGTGGTATTTGCATAATATATTGAAGTTTTACCGATCCAAGATCTACATAATCCATGTATCCCAAATAGTTAATAAGGTCCTTGTTCTCTTCGATTGCAAAATGCTCCCAATTATGGAATCCACCTACACCGCTATTGTCCAGTTCACCAATGAAAACATGTTCAAAGCCGCATGAAGAGATAATTCCATTTCCTCTCGAGTAAAGTTCAAACCAGAGCTCGTGAAAACTGTCACGGCCATTCGGGAGATTCTTGGATATAAGATATTCTTGGGTGGTCTGCATAATTGGGGTATTGAATATGGCATCAATAAACTCATCAATTTCCCGTTCTTCCTCAGGTGTGTATGTTTCTCTGACTGATTTGTCGGGATTGTAGTTATCATGAAGGGCAGTCATTTTTTCAATTGTTGTTCTTGAGTAAGCTGAGGGAGAGACGGTGAAGAGTCTACAATTTTTTAAATAAACACCAGCTTAATATACCTTTTATAATTTATATGTCATTAGCATATATGAATTCGTTGACCAACAATCAATAATTATATTTTTTCGTACTGGTTCGGAGCTTTGTCAGCACTTGAACCACTTGAGGTTTTCCCTTGAAGATCCACGCGTATGTAGGTAGTGCAGTTGTTTACTGTGTCCATATTAATCAATTGCTCTGCCAAATCCTCAAGCTCTTTATCAGAAATGCCATCTGTAATACAAGTTTATTTTATATCAACGAGTTGATAACTTATCTGTCAAATTTCCTGTGACAACTTTGTCTACGTTATGTAATATCTGTCATGTCTAGTGTCTATTTATATAAATGTTTGCACACTTAAATATAATGCTTACCAGAAGTACCACAGACGTCAGTATAGTCCGCACAGCAGTCATTATGGTCTACACATGGTTTGTTGCACTGGCAAGGGACATTAGGGTCAAATCCACTCTGGAAAATTTACGATTTAAAAAATGTTGAAAATGGATGGAGAACTATGTGTGGTTTATTAAAATTAAATTAGTAGCCGTTGTATGTACCTGATCACAGCGACCAGCGCATGATCCAGTTTGCCCCAAACAGAGTGAAGCATAGTCAGAACCTGAATGAATAAAATAAGAACTTGTTTAGCTTTGTTGGAATCGGAACTATTTTTGTATTTAGAAATGTAATTTCTTCGTATTTTAAATTTCTTACAGCAGTCATTGTATCGTACACATGCTGTGTTACACTGACAAGAAGCTCCGGGATCAGTTCCAGTTTGGTTACATTTACCCAAACACGAGTCATCTGCAAAAATTCTCTGCCCTCCTGAAATTTATAAATTGTCAGAATGAAACGATGAGCAAATACTCGAAAAAATATTTGATTTTTTAACCTTACTTAAGATGGAAGCGCTGGCTGCAGCAACCAAGAAAGCTGCAATAAATGCAACTTGAATGCTATTTGAGAGCTTCATAGTTTTCAATGATCGATTTTTTTTGTTTGAATATGTTCACTGATCTTTCACCTTTTGTCAATGGCATGTTCCCAAAGTAAAACTGTAGCTTATATACGAAACATCTGAACTTTAAACGGTCAAACTAAAGGAAATCTACGAAAAGAACTGTTGATTAATCGAACTTTATCTTACCGGATTCGGAGAGATAAAAAATCTGACTATGCTGATTACCATACTCAGCATTGTTTCAAGTCACAAGCTTGAAATTTATTACGAAAGAAATCATGTGAAGAAATGTTGCTACTACACATGAAAATAACTTATATTCATTGATTTCATATACAGCACCAAATTCCGTGAAAAGCTATAAAAATTTATGTATATGTATGTACTTAAATGTATGAATGAAATTTTATGTAATAAATGTGATATGACTTGACAAACAATATTTATAGCCGAGAGCAGTATATGACCTTTATCAATTCGTTCAGTACTATTACAATTAGATTGTGTAATTGTAGTACAGAAGCAAGTGATGGCGGTTATAACGGTGTGTCATTTGGGGGGATACTATGTATGACTACAATTACATGTTTAATTATAGCTTGACATGAATTGAATGTATGTGGGTATACCCATCTTGTACATAATTATAATTATATCAATGATATGATGTACATATTATTTGTAAAAATAAAAAATGCCATTGTTCTAAGACATGTTTGATAGATGAGCAAAAAACGTGCTGGACATAACAAATAAACCCGATTTTTTTGCACGTGCGAAATACATTGAAAAATTAATGATAAATGATGACAGAATTACTTTATCAGTAAAAATTCAGTTTACTAAACACAATTTGTCATGACTGCTGTCATGATAAATTTGAAACCTTTTACTGTTGGTTGTTTTTTTATGGACGTGTGCAAGATTACATACGTAAACGTAAATACGGTCACATTACCATATAACAGCCAAAGGAAACTTAATCTGAATCTTAATTAAGAAAACTTCGTTTTTTTAGTAATTTGTGCATGTAAGTGCATGAAATCAATCATTACAATTACAACTGTCATGTGCGCACATGTAAAATATAAGATCAAATAATCATGAAAAGCACTGAAAGCTTTGAAAAACTAATTTGTTTTGTGCATGATAATATCCTGAACATGCATCGTTATGAAAATATTCACCAGCAAGTGGCAACAATTCCAGTTGAACTTTACAACTACCAAATGACATCAAGTGGGAAGGTCGGTTATAACTTGCATGTCAACTGAAACTACCCAAGAGCAGAGAGACTGAAGTTGCCTGATAAGTACACAGATGTCCTTCAGAGTTTTTTCCAGGATTTTACACCTGTCGCTGTGTCCCATGCCATGCAAGTAATGTACTAGAGGAAGGCAACTTGCTTGAAAGGAAATCCTTTTAACTATTTCATTTTAATCATAGTTATACGATACCAAAACTATGTTGATAACATGCATTTGTGCTAATGCCTAAAGTAAATTTACTACTAAGGTTACTTATAGTCTGGTCTTCTTGTACCGACTTTTTTTTAAATTCTTTTCATATTTCATTTTAGCATTCTGGGACGGTGTATTTAATGTAAATAAGTTTAAATCTTCGAAATTTAAAGATTCTACAAAAAAAACGTAATTTTGGACGAATCAATTCTAATGAATTAATGTTTACTATGTAAATTGCAAATGGGAGTTATATAACCACTTGCCTGGTAATTTGTATTAAATCGGTTTTCTTCTATGTTCATCGATCATGCTTACTCGGCTCTTTTATGTTCCTCTTCATGCTGGAGCCCAGCTGATGTGTGGGGGCCGCAGAGAGAGAACCGATGTAAACATTTCTTGACATTGGCATTGGGCAAGGCATGCTCACATGCACGTTGAAGTATATTCAATTCAACTGATCCAATAAAGTTGAATGGTTAATTGACTCATGTCACAAGTCACAATATAAAGCAAAAGCAATACATATTTTTGTGCATCATAAAACCAGTAAAGGTTAATGTCTTTGTTCGCATTTTATCAAACCTTTAAATATGGTGGTAAAAATCAATTTGTTTATATGAAACTCACTCGGCAAAAATATTTGCTCAATTAAAGTAAATGTTCATTAACAACGATGAAGACTTAAAACCCAAAATGAATATAAACTGTTAGCCGTTATTGGCACAAATTTATTGTGCCCACTAAATGCAAAAATTATAAATTTCATAGTAACATTGTTGCATTGACATGAACAAACGTAACAATGTGAATATTTTAAAGTTGGTTACATTGGTTCCCAAAAATACAAATGACTTTAAGTGAGTTTG
Source organism: Entomobrya nicoleti (assembly GCA_034695465.1). Lineage (NCBI taxonomy): Eukaryota > Metazoa > Arthropoda > Collembola > Entomobryomorpha > Entomobryidae > Entomobrya > Entomobrya nicoleti. Next base: position 27,904 of record JAQFZG010000387.1, on the reverse strand, counting down.
TGAATCACAACTTGTGATTTCACTAAACTAAAGTTACATAAACAAAAGTTTCAGTTTTCCAGATTAGTTCATTATGAAAGGACTAAAGTCTCAAGAAAGCAGAACAAGTGGGAAAAAATCCCCACCTGATAAACTAACATCTAAACTTACTCCAATAAACACTCAATTTCCATCCAAATCAACTGAAGAAGATAACGTCACCATGGATGACGATGATGATGAACTGCTTGTTGTAGAAACATGCTCAACATCCTCTTCTTCCTTCTCACCGTCAATTTCACCAACTCCTTCTTCCCTTTCCCCTACCCCCGTTTTACCTGCATCCATGCCAACCAATACCGGGGTCGTCCAAGATGACGGCATTAAACATTTAATGCATCACATTAATAGTCGACGCCAAAACCGCCGTGCTACCAGGACAACAAGTATTCGCTCAAGTGCCGATCCCTTTCCAGTGAGACTTTACAATAAATTTGTCAAGGTAAGTAAAAAAAACACCATTTATTTATGAAACTTATTTCTTCGGCTTGAATTCCAGGGATAATTTTCCCATTTCGAAAAAGGAAAATGAGCCATGTACCACATTTCAAATACTTTGTAGTACTGTATTGTATACAATAATATCATGTTTTGCTCTGGAATATGGAATTTCATTGAAAAATACACGACAACCATGAACCGAGTAATATTTTCCACCCAATCTAATCCAGTTCAAGTTTTCATTTTAGTAAAGTGGAAAATTGTCCACATAATGTAAAAATATTGGAAAATGGGAAATTGTGAAGAGATCACCAAGGGAATAGGCAATTTCATCTGTTACAGTTTTGGAAATATGAAGATTTGTATGTATACTGAAATTGAGAGTGTGATAGTTATTTTATTTCTTTGGAAATGAATAGGGTAGGAATGGTGGTGTGTGGTAGACCGGCAGGGTTACAAAAATATTGTTTGCCCTTTGGTTACTGATGTCTGGTGATGGAAATCGTGACGATGATGATGAGCAGAATAAAATGATGATGGAATCATGTATGTAGCTTGTCATTTGTCGTTACGCAGAGGATATTTCCTCGTTTCCTTGAATTGAATGGGAGTTTTTTACTCATCGTGCTGTCATGTATGTAGCTATGGTAATTTTTATAGATGGTTCGGTAGGCGTTATGATGACATTAATTTTTTTTGATTTCCACAAAATCTTTCATTTTGCAAAAGCAATACAAAAGTGAGAACGAGAGGAAATGGCATACTTGTATTGCTAGCTATCGGGTTTGAATTTTTTTATTTAATATTTTTGGCAGTCGTTTGTCGCATTGAAGATGCCATTTCCTGTTGAAAAACGCATTTTCATACTGGTTTCTCTGAATACTTTGGTTATTGGTTGTGTATTTTCCAAGTGAACGAAATGAGATTTAAATTGTATTTTTTTTTTGTATCAAGTGTTGATCTCCCTACAGCCATTTTTTGCTTTCATCACCAAAAGCCAGCCACATCGTCGTGAATTGTCATCTAGAATGAAATTGGTCATAGATTTTGATTTTCTTTTTTCCCCACTTTACTATATCGTTTTTTTCTCAATTGCTATTTGCTATTTGAAAACGAGATGTTGGACAATTTTTATTTCTTTCGTTTTAAGGGTGGGGTTATGGGGTGGTGGTAAAAAAGGAGGGTTGCTATAAATTCTTATTATTCTCCTCAAGCAAATCCACACTTTTTCCACAAATGAAATGGTTAATAAATAAGTTGGCCCAGCAGCAATGTTTTCAAATGTACCGTGAAGATTCCAGTAACTACTTCAATTATAATGTATGTTTTGCTAGGAGATTTGCTAGAATGTAATTATGTTTGTTGGTTGAAGTGTGGATTAGATAGAAATTTAGTAAAAAAAAAATCATGATATAATACTCAAATAAAATACAGTGCAATAATTTCAAGAATGAGAAGTAGAGAGCAAAAGCCTTTTAAATTGGGTTTATGAAAGTAATAATATGCCACCACTTTTTAAGTGAAAGTGTTTTTATTAGTTTTTCACGCTGAGGCAATAACTAACACACCATTTGCACGCAATGCTCGTTCTGTTGTAGCTGTGCTCTGGTACTTGGTACCATTTCTGATTATAAGAATACAAAAAAAGATATAAACTATTTTGATAAAGCTCCTTTTGATATGAAATAAAATGCTATTTTGAAATATTTATGAAAAAACATGGTGCATAAAATATGAAAACATTTATAAAACTCTAAAAAAAGAAGGAAATTCGAACTTCAAATGTTTTTCATTCCTGTGAAGATGAAGATTTGTTGGGAATGTTATTAAATTTTTTCTTTTGATAATGCAGCCAAGCTAGCTATCATTATCACTTCTTGTGAACAAGGTACTGACAACAAGTATAAGAATACTTGAACGGATTGCCACTGTCTAGATGACATTTTCAGTGAGGGAGCAGGAAATGAAGGTTTCAATTTTCACGTTTCCACGACTTGCAACCTGGAGACGTTTCATTAGTTGATGGTTGGTTGGTGGGCTGTTTGTGTATAAGCGTGTACATATGATAAAGAATGAAGAGTGACAAGGGGAACATAATCCGCTGGAAAGCATTTCTTGTGTGATAGGAGGGTGTTGCTTAGCAGAAATGGAAGTATGTATGCTTGTGGGGTTTATGGAGGTGACCAACAAAATGCAAAATATCTTGAAAAACAACATCGTATAGATTCCGTCTTGAACGAAAAACTTTTAAAATGCTCAGTACTTTTTTTTTTTTCTTTTTAAAAGTAAATAACAAAGCTTACCGACAAAACGAAGACTTTTTTCTTGTTATTTTTGCCTACTTGTGTAAATACTTATTTCTTTCTTTTGAGATGAGAAGTTTCCTTTTTATCTTTTGATGCATTTTATGGATAAATATAAAAGAAAGGGGGAAAGATGAAAAATCAGGATTTATTATTACCAACCAGTTATTGTTGCTATACACACTACACTATTCTTTTCTTGATAGTATTGCATTACCCGGTTTTCTCTCTTCTTTACAACATTTTAGCTTTTATTTAGTTGACTGGATCTGTTCGTTGTTAGTTTTGGTGATAAAGGGAGCGGACCAGACCAGCTATCATATAATCCACAGAGAGAGGGTGTAATAAGAGAAAGGGAGTGTTTTCACAAAGTCACTTCACCAACAATGCATACATTTTATTATGTATATTATTGCAAAGATATAATAATACTTCATGATCATGATAATGGAAAAATATGGGACTTGTTGTTGAGGAAGTAAAGCATGCAACCAGCTACCTTGGCTATATGCATATTATATATGGCTTGATGAATCATTTTATTTAAAAAGGGGAGACCACACGGACACAAAACTCACAAGTCACAATTTTCCCGACGTCGGACACCAGTTCAGGTATGACTACGTGTGTGTATGTGTGAACGTGGTGAGCAGTAAGCACTATATACTATTTCAGGTGGTTTGGCTTGGGTTACACACAGTAGTAAGTGTGTACTGAATATATTTATATTGAACCAGGGAATTTAATTTCCTGCTTGGACTCCTGCTGCTTTTGTCCGCGTCCGCGTGTGTGCCATGCCAGTTTAGCTTTGCATCACCATTTTAAAATTATATTACTTTTATCTACTACAACAATACCTGCTGCTATTCCCGTGAAGAAGTGCGAGCACCTTTTTTTGCATTGTCTCCTTTTCCCTGTGTTCGTTCGTGTGCTCATATTTCACGCTCCTTCTACTGATTAGAATGGAATGAAAGTGAAAAGAGAGCAGTTCAGTGGAGCCATGCCATGAATATGAGCCAAAAGCCGAGATGGAGAAGAGAAAAATAAATTTTTGGTGAAATTTTGTATAGCGTTTTAACAAAGTGGTTATTGCCCTCTCTCTCGCTCAGGTGGATGTGTAGGTATAGAAAGTAGAGAAAGAGATGGACTTGGGTTGCCAAGTTTTTGGAATAATCTAATGAAAATGAACAATGGTCTACAGACTACAGAGAGAGAGAGCAGAGTACAATATTTTTGCTAGTGGTTGGGATGGGATGATAATATTAAGCGTAGAGAGAAAGTGAATAGAAAAACATCATAATGTAATCATCACATGGGTCTATGCTATTTAATCATAATAATCATATCACATGATCTTCTGCTGCTCTTATTATTACTTTGCATGGCCCTACTTCCTCTTTCTTCGCGTATTTTCGACTCTGCTTTTAGGGTTTTGGTTACTCTGGTGGAAAAATTGAACTAGATACAAAGTATTTTTGGAAATAACAAAGGTCATCAACTTAATAGTAAGTTTATACTTAAAGGCTTGTAAAGATGAATTTGTTGCTTTTCTGCTGTCGTCATCTCCAAAATTCTTGGAACAAAACACATAAATTGCATTCAATTGGTTTTTCTAGCTTTGTATCAAATATCCAGTTGAATCCAAAGAAAAATTGCTTGGACAATAAAAAAACGCAATTTATTATTTTGTTAGAAGCTTTAAAAATAGAAATAAAGAAAAAAAATACACAATAGCAGACATGTCAACATTTTTCTGGCGTTCACCGTAAATTGTTCTTGTATCCATTTTTGGGTACTTTTGAAATAAGTATACTTATTGTTTAGATGTAATGGAGTGAAAACAAAAACCAGGAAGTAGCTTTCGAAACAGATTTTTATTTCCGGTTGAATTGTGTTTCTGGCTTGAAACAGAATGAGGAATTTTCAGGTTTTTGGAAAGTAACTATTCATTTTCCTGAGCATTTTTACAAATTGTTGGTTACATAGATAATGTTTCAGAATTAAACATTTCCCCCACAAGACAGCTTTGGATGTGATGATGTTAATGCTTCAATTGCCAGATTATCCACTTGAGTTAATGGCAGTACGAGTCACCATTTAGACGAAAAAGTGTATCAAAATAAAAGCTCATTTTTCTCTTGTAAGTTTCTCGAAATGAGACCGAATTACATCCACTGATTTACCAAAATTGCTGTTGAGAGGATGATTGCCATGTCAGAGGGTTGTTGTATGGGAAAAATGCTTGTGACATTTGTTGAATAAAATAGATTGGTTGATGGGGTGATGATTTGATGCTGAGAAAAGAGCAACTCATTTTACTCATTTTGCACTCAATTGATTTCTTTTCTAAAAGGGAGATTAGGTGAGATCCTCAAAATGACCTTTGTTCAGATAAGTTTGAGCACAGTAGTACCATTTGTGCTGATGTATTATCGTTGAAGCTAAAAATTGTTCAAACTTGTGACAGGATTTAGCTCTTTCTCTTATTTTCACTTTTGTTTCGATGATGCTGCTTGTGATAGGATCCCGTGCTATTATGATGATTATATTCTTGTTCAGTTCTATTGTGTATTTTTGGTGTTGTGACTGGTGTTTTCGACACGTTAATTTTTTTTGAATACAACAGCCAGGCAGTTTCTGCTATTCTGCTTGAAATAAACAGCAAAAGACTAAAAAGCAAGTTAGAGAAAAGACTAAAAGTTTTTTGGGTGATCGTCTGTTGGTGACTTTTTTAGTTGAACTTGTCATTGTCAACATCGTCAACTCAATTTTCTCTTCACTTACTATCCAATATAAAAACACACAAGAAAATATATAGCCAATCGTTTCTGTTTTTCGTCTGGTCTCCACTTACACTAGACTACACACTTTTGGTTTACTAGTCACTTTTTGTTCTCTGACTCTGACTGTTTTGAAGTGTCAAGTCAACTGGAAAGCGAAAAACAAGACAGCAAAACATGGGAGCAACTATGGCACAGCAAAAAACAGGAAAAAAACGACAATGACGACAAAGGCAACAGAAACACACTTCCGATTTTGTTTCCATTCCAATGGTTTATCGGAGAGAACACAGGGAAGCTGAACAGAGAATGCCAGATCTAGTTAATCTGTTTATTTCACCAAAAAATAAAAACTTCTCATCTAATATTTTTTGGTACACAAGTGTATCGGCTTGCATTGTTACATGGACAGAAATTGAACGCTAGAGTGCTCTCTCTCTCTCTTTCTGCCTACGTACTTACACAAGCTATCATTGTCAGGTTCCTTGAAGTTGGCATTTTTTATACTAAAAAAATGACGTCAACAAAAATAGTAACATTTGATATGTCATCACGTAATGCTCATTATTTTTGTTTCTCTTGGTAGGTTCGTTATTTTCCCTCGCCAAGAGGCTCTCTCGTTAAAAGCAAAGGAATGTCAGAGATTATGAAAACTTAGGTGAAAGTTTTCAAGTTGGAATGAAAGTAAATGGAAAAGTTTTCTGGGGAATATAGTTATCATATGTAATGTTCACTATGAATATTCATATTAAATTTGCACATTTTAGATTTTAAGTAGACTTAGTATTTTGGATTGGAAAAGAGTTAATTAGTTTATATACGTGTAAACGTGGGCCTAAATATACTTTTAACTTTCCTTGCAAAAAGGGATGATGGGAAAATATTATGAACTTACCAAAGGATTTTGTGAAAATGCTTTTTCTACCTTTGATCTTGGTGATAGCATTAATAATAATGAGATAGAAGGCTAAGGATTTGCTAATTTGTGAAAGTTTGTTTGTCTATTTGTTAATCAAGAGATCGAGGACATGATGACAGGTAAAAAGTCAAAAGTGGATTTATTATTTTTGCTTTTAACAAATATTTGAGCTTGAAAGGTTAAATATACATATTCACAAATGACGACGATATTTCAAGTCAATATGATATGATGTATATAAGCATGCTATCTAATAACTATTTGTTTATGCTATGTACATATATCGTAATCATGATTTATTACGTTCAAATATGAGAGACTGTCACCTTTTACTTGTTCATTGGTTCATCTTACAGCTCTCTGATGATCATTTAAATAATTTGATTTACTTGTCATTCATCATCATCAAGCTTTTAGTTTAGACGTGTTTTTTGTACATATATTTACTGAAAATGGAATTTTAAGTAAGTAGATATTTTCAGGACCATATTTGCATTTGAATTTATTGCATTGTTAATGTCACTCATAATTAAACAGGTCTAAGAACTCATTACACTCAAACTGAAAATCTAGAATTGCAGAATTACGACACATAAAATCAAATTTTAGCTGCCAAAAATATTGCAACGTTTCCCTCCTGTTTGTGAACAAACAGAAAATGTCAAAATAATTAGTTAGTATTATGGCAAAAACTCCCGCTGAGATGTACAATGCTTTAAAACTAAAACAAGTCCACTGGACTTTTGACTGGTGCCTCTGATTTGACATGACATGCACCCAGGGTGTCCTGTAAAAGTTTTTCAACAATAATTGACAAAACCACATGAAGTGTGTGTGTGTGTGCCTATCTTGTCATCTTTTTTGAGGAGGTCAATTCTGCTTCCGACTGTTTCTCATTGGAAAATAAAAGGGTCAGTCAAGTCAGCACAAACATCATAAAACTTTTACTTACTTTTGAATGTTTTATTTTATTACAGCACTTTCGTCGTCATTCCCATAAATGTGAATTGCCATAACGTAACATAACATTAACGTTTACTACCCAAGCAGTAAAAGAAATCACTGATTGTAAAATTAAAATTGTACATGGAAATGTTTATGAATATGTGAGAGCTTTTTTTATGAGTTCGTGAGTACCGCGTTTCAATACCATTCCACATCATTATGCCACGGTACAGAGCTACCATTTCCTCATCAACTCTGAAGACCATGACACAACTTTGTTGGTATGGTTGGTGTGGTATGCATATGAAGTGTAAATGGTTTTTTCCCCGTTGTGTCTTTCTTCATGTTCCTGGGCGATTCAAGGCTGCATGCCAGGCAAGGCAATGTTGAAATGAAAGTGTACCTTGCTTTTGGATTTTATCAATTAGCATAATGTTATTACAAAATGCTAACAACAAGAGTAACGTCAACCAAGAATATTATGCAAAGTGTAAAATGAGTGGGACCAGCTTTCACACGCAATTATCATCATCGTCATTTATCCACACATGAGCCGTTCTTTATGTGTGTTATACTCCAATTTTCCATTTAAAACCCAGTCAAAAGTCACCATGTTTTTTAGACAACACATCACGTAAGTCAGTGGCTTTGCTTTGGCTTTCTCTCTCTCTCTCCTGCTGACTTGACCAACAAATTTAGTCGACTTGTCGAGTACATTTCCTAGTAATGAATATTAATATGCATGTCTGCTTAGGAAAATGTGGACTGTCAAAAACCATCAGCCGCACACTACCAAACATTTAACACAAGAGATGTATTTGTTTTTATTTTTTGGTTTGAATGGATACATTACTAAAAACTTGTCAAATAAATGGGGGAAGTGAAATAATCAAAAAGTGTGGTGTAGTTGTAGAGAAAATGCTTGGTATTTAGTTTCCCTCAAAAATAATATCCCGTTTTACTTTTCCATCCTCCACTAAACACACTACAACCGCCACCGAGAAATTATGATAACTACTTTCAAGCGAAATATTGCGTGTTTCCTTTATTATTCCATGAATTTGAATACTATATTTATATGTGCATTGAATAATATGAGTTTTTCCATAACATAGTACACGTGGGCACTGGGATCATGTCAGTCTGGGGCTTGTCAAGATACAGCAAATGTGAAATGTATATTTACTTAAATTGTTTGATTGTAATGGTTTTTCTAATAACAAAATTGAAAATGTTTAATAATTTTAAAGAGCGAACAATATAAACTTTTTGGGTCAGAGCCAAAGCGTGATTTTAACTTTGACTTTTTGAACGTCTGACGTATGTGTGTCCATAATAAAAAATGTAAGTAGCCAATTTCTACATTTCGAGTACTAAACTATAAAGTTTGCAACAAATTAAACCTAGTGGGTGTCTCCATTGTCGATACAAAGCTGACAGCATGGACGACACCTCCGTCTGACTGTCCCTGAAACATACTGCGGAGAAAATAAATGTAATTAATTATTTAGAAACAAGTTGAAAAGTTAAAGCCAACAATCTCCTCCCAGCACATGGAAAATGTGGAAAATTTTCTGAAAATCATGATAATTTATTTAACGAAAAGTATTTAACTTTTGGAAAAGCGATAAAAAATGTGTTGCTCAAACTATACTATTGGCTGGGCTAAAAATATTTTATTTGGGTGGATGGTTATAGAATGATAAGTAAAATTCTATTTCTTCCCATTTACCAAAATCATTCATCTGAAATAAATACATTAATCTTTCTAAATACTGCGCCAGTAAATTAATTAAAAGTGTTGCCGTTCCCTGCCTTTCCTTCTGCAAATGAATTGTTTGATCTTCTTCTTGATCTGATCAGTCATCTATCTACATTAATTTCTCTTGATGATGAGAAAGATGAGCATGATGAATGAATATATACATAAATATAAATACTTTAATATCTTAACTTACACTTTTAGAGTGTGCCATGATCAGTCAGGCTTTGACTGTATATATTTTTTATTTGACTCATCATCACTCATTTACAAGTTTGTGTAGAGAGAGTGAAAATTTTGAAAATTCAAAAACAAAATCCTTTTACAGTCGAGTAAAGAAATGGGAATGAATTGAGTTATGCACTTAAAATGCTTAAAATGATAAATAAATGCATTTTCTGATTGCATATCTATCGTAAATGCCTTGCATCTATTTTCACTCTGTGTGTACATATTTTTCTCAGAGGGGAAGAGGGGACCATCTGAAAAACTCATGCATTTATCTCCTGTCCCAAACGGATTTGCTGACGACTGATGAGTGAAATCATCCATCCATCTCTATAATATTCGTCGATCCCTGAGCTTCATCATTCAACCATTCCCGTTCACTTTACACGAATTTCGCTTACTTGACTGCCCTGCTTATCTTCTCAGTCAGAATCAGTCGAGATGAGAAACAAACAAGATATTATACATTAACATTACATATATATATCTACCTACACTATATCGTACATACATGAGTATACACGATGATCATCATTCATTAGCAATTTTCACTGCTCCTCAGCTCACAACTCACTTTTATCATTAGTTTATGTTATCATTAGGGAAATCTCTGCCGAACTTGACTCCTTTTCTGAAAATACCATCACGATCACCCATCACCCTCCTCCCCAAAAAACTGATGAGTTAACTTGGTTTGATCTGCTACACAAAAACTTTCTGTATTTTCTGTGTGGCAGTACAAAAGTTAATGAATTGTACATTGTTATTTATACTTACCAGCCTGGTACTCTGGAGGAAGAGGAGGAAAAGAAGGAGAAATGAATAAATGCCGGGATGAATGTGTGTATTCATTTATTCCCAAAAACTCAGAGAAGTAGTTGCTGTTAGCTTGGTTGATTGATGATCCAAGACGAAGAGGAGGCAAGAGGCATGTCACGCCATGCCATAAAACAGGCAAAATACATCATTGCATTACTTTACATATCAGCAGCATAATCGGAACGGAAGTTGGAGACAAAAAGGAATGAAGGGGAAAGAGAAGGAAAGAACCACGAGCGACATTCCAACTCCAACACAAGTTTAGAAATTAAATCTTTCAAATCTTGTCGCGTGAGCTTGTTCCCATATCAGAGCTTCGTGTGTGTTCCCATTTTATAATGTAAGTATGTTTGCATCTAATTAAGCAATATATTAAATAGGAGCTACTTTCTTACAAGAAAACAGTATTGTAAGTTCAAGGCATTTTGTTATCGTGAATATGCATCGTCATCGTAATTAACGGTTTTTCTCCGCACAAAGTCAATTCAACTCATGCATAAACAATGACAAAATCTGTTTGGAAGCAGAGAGTTCAATGCAGTGCAATATGCAAGCCTTACTTTTGGTTTTCGATGACAGAAAAATACTTTTGTGTGCAATATCAATAGGGTGTTAGGAGCGTTGTACTTTCTGCAAGCTATAAAAATGACGGAAGGAAAAGTCTATGCTGGCCAAGTGCCATGATGGCAAGCATAATAGTAACAGAATTGTATTGTTGTCGATGTAGGAAACTGGAAGTAATAGTGAAACCATTGTATTATGATTATGATGACGAAGAAAAAGTGCTTGTGCACTTTTGTAAGTTATTTGTTATTTGAATGGGATAAAATATCTACGATCCACCATGTTTTTTGTATCCTGGAAGATATCCAAAGGTTCCGCTTCCTCTGTTATGGCTTTGTTTCGTTTTTTTTTGCTACTTTGAACCGCAGTGGCGGCGGACGGCGGCGTTTCTTTGATAAAAAAAAGAGTGGTAAAGATCATCATGAGTAATTTTTTTATCGAGACACAGAGTATGGATAATATGTCGATGGGTTTGGTTTTTATACGTGCAATATTGAAATTTTAGTGGGTTCTTTGCCTCTTGCATTTGCGGCTGATTATGTGAACTTAATGGCTATTACTTTTCATACAAAATTGTGTAGACGCCCTTTGCGTTTCCAAAAGAAACAATAGATAAAAGTACACAGACGCATTATATTGCCTGTTTTTAATGACATGGCACGCATAGAACAAAAAAAATAGTTATTGATCTTTCCGATTCAAAGAGATACTTTGTCGCTGTTGTGAAGTTCATTTGGCTGTGAGTCGCAGACTGGTACGTAAAAGACAAAAAAGTGACTTTGTAAAATGAGATATATGAAAGTGATTCATATCATCAGTTTTTTTTTCATTATACCATCCCATTCATAAAGTCAATACGAAAAAAAAACTGGAAGTAATAATGCGTGTGCTTTTCTCTTTACAGATATTATATTTTGAATGTATACTGTGGTATACTGTGTAGCAGAGTGCTAAAGTGCATACACACTTTTATTGCATCTATGGTGCATTTTTGAATTGTTGGCATTTACACAAGGCTTACTTAGTAAATGGTCTCACATGACAGCATTATTACAGTTACCCGCACGAGCCACCCTGCGGTATTATTTTAAGGATTTTAGTTTCTTTCATTTTCTTTCTGACTTTGTATGCGTTTGTCGTGCAATATACGGGATCTTCAATAAGCTGCAGATCGTTTTTAAAAGCACGACAAAAAATAAAAAGCTATTTTACCACCACCACTACCAACCAACCTATAAAATGCAACAATGCGTTATTATCCGGATGAAATGAAGAAAAAACAAACAAACCAAAATAAAAAGTTACGATTGTAACGTTATAAGTTATATGTATACGTATAAACCAAGTCGTTTTTATATATTTGTTATATCTACAGTTGTGTAGCAGTATAGATGGAGCCCTCTCAACTTTGCTTTTGCAGTCGCACTACTACATCCCTTCTTTCTGAGCTTTTTCTCTTCCAAAAACCAACCGTTTCAAGTATGGTATACTTACTCTTGTTTTTGGGTGCGCTCCCCTCAGTTTTCCTCCAGACTTTGTAGAGTGCATGCGGTCTACTCTCGCTCGTACGCTGCTCGTCCATGCTTTTCGCTGTTGTTGACAGCAGAAAAAACCGAAACTTTTACATTTTCCCTTTTCTTACACACACAAATAACCTAAATGTTTGAATGTGTGTTTGTGTAAATACAGTAATTGTAATAACAAAAAAGGCAAGACACCATACACACAGTGAAGACAGTGGTTGTTGTCTTCATGAAAAGTTGATCAGACAAAAAGTTAACAAAGACAGAAATGTGGTGGTGTTGTTCTGTTTTTTGTGATGTGTTTATTCTGTAACATTTATGCAATACAAGTACATGATAATAATACACGTGTCCATTTTGTTGCAAATGTGGCACTGACTTGTCTTAAAAAAGAAGAGACTAGCTAAAAGAAAGGTTGCTGGAGAGAATACATATGTGTGTGTGTACTGTGCATGTGGTAAATTGTGCGGTTTAGTATTTTGTTTGTCTTGTTTCTAGCGTGTTGACTCTGTGACAAAAGAGACATTTGGGAATCTCGGTAAAGACGAAGGAAAAAGAAAAGGAGAAATACACACGCACGCCAAGCCAAACGACACTGCTACTGGCCTATTACTTATTCATTCAGTCAGTCAGTCAGTTAGTCAAGAAGAATCTTTACCTGTGGTGTGCTGCGGAGACTAAGCAAACAAATAATACTACTACAACAGCTCCTTTGTGACTTTTTCCACATAAGAGTAAAAGAACAGAGTGGGAACTAAGAAAGGTGGAGAGGCAGAAAAAAGGACAAAAATTTCACCGAGAAAAACAAATATTTGCCAATAATCCCTCTTATTTTAGTCTACTTTGTGCGTATAGTATACCTACATTCATATTTATGTATGACCATTGTCGCCGCTTCGAGGAGTAACCTTCTGACTTGACTTGAATTGACGTGTAGAAAAAAAGTACGTTACGTAAAAAAATATGTGTTCCAATGGGACGATAACGACCAGGTGAAAATGGGTTTCTTGGAGTTGTTTGTCGTTTATTGCACACACACTCTCGATCTTCTTAAGACTTGAATCCTCCAAGTAAAATATTTATGCAGATTTTGCATGTTTTTCGGAAGACAATAATTTATTTATTCACTGGCTCCTCTCTCTCTGGAATTCATTCTTTTTTGTTTTAAAAACATTTATGCATACAGAGCACTGTTGTAAATTGTAATGATAATATTGTATTTATATTGAGGAAGATGAGAAGAGGAAGAGGGTGAGAAAGACAGGGAGAGTGAGATAGGTGGCAAGTCTTGACTTTAAATCGATAGTATGAAAAAAGAGAGGAGTCCTCTTCTCAAGAAATCATCTTGAAAAAGGAAACCGAGCGGAAAATTAGCTTTTCCTTCTTTTCTTTATTCTTCTTTTTCTTTGCCTCCCTGATAATAATAAAACGCGAGTAAGTAAAGCTTTTGTAAGGCATGTAAATATAAAATACAGTGAGAGTTGCCAGTAAGAATATGCCTATGTTCGTATGTTTCCCCTGTGATTTTTCTTCATTGCCGCCGCCACCACCTCCACCGTTCTTCTATCGTTAAGCACATATTTGTCTATGCACCTCTCATTCTCTCTCTTTCTGTCTGCCTTTTTATATTGGAAAAGACAAAAAAAAGTTTCAAAGGTTCAAAGCAGGTCGTTAAAATGAATCTGGTGAGCCTTTTATATTGGCTCTTCAACGAAAACTTGCTTAGGCACTAGTCGCAAAAGCAGTTTTGTAGGTTTTCTCTGTTTTCACTTGCACACTACCACCTCGACGAACAAGAGCATTTTCAAGAAATAGTAGTTGTTGTATTACAAAGACAAGTTTCTCTTGTCTTGGTTGTTGTGCTGAGTGGAGTGGGAGTTGTCGTAGAGTACCCGAGTTTAACTGAGGTGGAAAGGTAGCAGAAGGAAAATAATTGGTGGTGAGGTAGTCGGCGGTGAAAGTAGCAATATAGCAAAAAAAAACTTGTTGTCTTTTCTCTTCTGATCTACACATACATAAAACGACATAGTATACAGAGAGAGAGTATGGTATTACGCATTGTATCATTTCAGGGGAACTGAAAAAAATAAAGTTTTGAATTTCAGCTCACGTCCACTCCATTTTCTCCTTGCCTTGCTTGTTAGTAATGGATGGACGGCTGAGCATGAGGGAAAAAATACAAGAAAAAAGGAAAGGAAGAAGAGGAACTACTACCAACTCATATGACCATGAACAAAGCACTGGTAAATTCCCTTTTTATGTGTAAAAATGGATAGGGAGAAAGAGAGAGACGGAGAGAGAATAACTGAGAAAAGGTGGATCCCTTAAAATGCCAATTTAATGTAACTTTTATACCACTACAATGTACATAATATATAAAATGGCGAAACAAAATCTACAAAAATAGAAACAGAGAGAATATGGCAATGGAAACCTTTTTTTACATTGAAATGTAGAATAGCAGTAAAGTAAAAAATTGGATCTAATCGATTGAAATTGCTTTGTGTGTATCAATGGTTTACTAGAGAGTTGGTTAGTGAAAGCACGGCGCAGAGTTATGTTTAGCTACCAGGCTGGTGTCGCAATTGCACAAAGCGACAACAAAATAATGGGCTCATATGTCAATGACGTTGTGTACAAATGGCCAGCCATTTACGAAAGGCTCTATTTGTTCAAAGACAGACAAAAAAACTTGGGAATTTCCACTACAGTTCTAGTCTCCAGTGTTTACATTGCATTTTTCTCCGGCTAAAAAGAGAAAATGGGTTTAATGGAGGAAGGCGGAGTAGAAGAGAATGGAATGAGTGTGTATGCAATAATATGGCAAACAAAAAATTATTTTAACCCTTTTTGTTTCGACTTTTATTAGAAAAGACGCAGTGAAGTGAGCGAAGTAAATGGGATGAAAAACGTATTCTATTCTTTGGAACAAAACGACGCAATTTGGTATCAACATTTTATTGCGAGCTAAATCCTTAATATATTTTTTCCTGGGGACAAATTGATTGTTTATGTGAAGCAATTCTATTTTGCGCGAAATAAACTTGAATCTGAGCGGAATGTCAGAGTATCAAAGTTGTACGTGATGTTATTATAATGATTAAGGTGATGATTTGATTATGTACATAAATATACTGTAATGCTGTTTGTGTTCAAGCTGTTTTTTTGACTCTTGTCAATATTATTATGACATGCCAGACATCCATATTCTAGTTGGGTCTGTGTTGACTTTTGTGAGTGAAGTGAGAATGCATTCACTTGAACTATATAATATACACAACAGAGCGACCTAATCGTCTCCTGAATATTTTATGAGATTCCTCCTGAGTTCCCTGGGAGTCGAGGAGCGAATTATTAAGCGAAACTCTGGTGGTGAGAGAGAGTTGAGCTGTAGTATTGTGTAAACACATTATGTATTGGACACACGTGAAAAGTCTTCAAAGTCAGTCACCACAACAAGTTATTATTATGGGACAGAAGAGAAACTTTCGTTGAACCTTTTGTTGTGCTTGCTTTCAACTTGTTGAGCTTGGAATACGATTTTCGACAGAGTTGTTGTTGTGCCCTCCTTCGTTCTAAATACAGTCCATCAAAACGTCTACAACCAATGCTGAATCAGCAAGCAAGCAAGGTAAAGAGACCATTGAAAGTTGATGAGACGAAACGAGACGGTTTTTAGAGGTTTGTGAATTGAGATGTACGAAAAGTTTGTGTACAAATCGATAAAAACTTTCTCCTCCTTGTAAGTGGACAGGGCAAGTAAAGAAGATACGATAAAAAAAAGTTTATTTGAAAAAAGAAAGTCAACAAATTTGAATGGGGGTTAGCATCAACAAGTGAATTTAAAGTTAACAGTTGATTAAAGTTAATATGAAATTTGAACTGAACACGGTAGTTACGTAAATCAAAAATGCTATCATGTTTGCGGATAGATAAACTATATTAAACAACAATCCTTTTTCGATTTTCTACCCACGCCATTTTCCTGCGATGTAATTTGAATTAACAATTTTATCTAACGAAATGTTATGACGTGTTTTATAACGAATTTTCACTCTACATAATGAAACATAAGAAGAAATTGAGATGAGAGAGCTCTATTTACTGGACATCAGGGAGCATTATATTTCACTCCAATTTTCGTGGAAAATTAATTAAAAATGAAAATTATTCAAAAACGGACAAGCTCACCAGCGGCAGACCGGACAGCAAAAGCTTAAAATAGAGTAATAAAAAGGAACAAAGGTAGAAAATACTATGATACTTTGGTAATCTAAATTGGAATATTCATTACATTATGGCAACGACAAGATTATGCAACTGTTGCGGACGATGATGATGAAATTACACGGATTTGGTGATTAAACCGAGAGATTTCTCCAGCGAATGAAAGAAGATGATTATGATTGTGCAACGTTATTGAATGATGAGAAGCAGCAGACTAATTTAGAACCTTGTTCCGCGTGTGGCCAACTAGAAAAAGTATACTGAATGGTTTGTTCGTTGCCTTAATTTTTTGCCAGACTGATATACTGTTGATGATGATGTGCTACTGGATAGAATAAAAAAGTAGAAGCAAAAAATGCAAAAAGATCTTTGCTTTGCTCTCCCAGTTCCTTCGTATGTAGTAAGCTGTGTTGAAAATCTCAAAGATAAAAATAGAATTTCTCCCTTGTGGTTTATTTCCCATAAAGCTTTATTCCACTTGAACTGATATCTTCGTACTCTCCTTTTCTCTTCTGCTACATTGTCTTGTGAGTTGAGTTGAGAAGTTCTTGTAAAAAAATCTTTTAAGCGGAAAAAGAGAGAATATAGAGAATATGTACATTTGAATTGCTCATTTCATTCAGAGTGTAGTAGTATTAAAATTGTAATACCACCAGAGAGAGAAAAAAGAAAACAATGAAATGTATTCATTTTGTTTTGAGTACTCTGGTGCTACTGCTGAGCAGTCTCAATTTTCAGTGACAAGCTTTTATTGGAGTTGCCAACAAATAAATAGCCAACAGCAAAGAAAAAGAAGATAGTGAGCTTGAGAAAAAAATAGAGAAACAATAAAAAGAAACTCTCTCTCAATTTTCTTTTTCTTAGAAATGAAAAGAAGAGTATACATTTGCATATTATATTGTATGTAAAAATATGTAAAATAATTTAGAAAAGAAGATTATTATTGCTGTTCTGGGTTTAGAGAGGACAAAAACATAAAAAAATGCAGAAAAAAACAAACTTGTAAATTGTAGAAAGAAAAATAAAGTGTTTGAATGCTAGCTCGAGAGCTACATTTTTATTTTATGAAGAAACAGTTTTCTTAGAGAAATTCAAAGTGTCAACATGGATGATTGTGAAAATAAACCGGCATGAATTATTGTTATTGTACAAACTGTAAATGTAGTAATAGCAGTTTACTCTCTGGTTTCTACTCTATGCTAATATAATGGGGATGATGATGATGACAATTTTTACCATTTCAATTGTACAGCGGTAAAAAATAATATATTGAGTTATATTTGGGAATAATAATTCAAGATAGATAAGTGTAGTAGTAGTGGTGGTAAATGTGTTGAAATTTGTTTAAAAGGAGAAAAAAATATAGTTTTTAAAAAATCGTCACCTCCGTTTCAAAAAAGAAGGGAAAATGGCTCCAGCGCAATCGTCGCCGTCGTCGGTAAGTACATTAAACTTTTTTTGCTCATTACTACAGTTCTAAAACTCTTGTGTTGTATTTAGTAAAAAAGTAAGCAAAGTAGATAAAATGAAATGAAATAAGAATGGTTTTATGACAATTTATGTAATGAAGTTAAAAAGAAGTACAGGAGTATGACGACGAGAAGTCTTGAAAATCATGACTTCATGACCGTACATGTTTACAGTAAGAACTAATGCTCATGTTGTGTTGTGACTTTTCATTTCCTTTGTCATAAATTTGGAAAGTAATTTTTTAAAAATAGTGAGAGAACGAGAAACGAAGTATGGGTTGGAGTTCAAAAAAGTATTTCATGTGGATGGGGTGGCAGTCATAAAAATAACTGTACATGCACTGAGCTGTTGCAGTAAACATTTAGATTTAGAATCGAATGAGTTTGCTATTTAAAAAAGAAAAATATTTGCATTTTTATTTGGTGCATTACTTCTTATTGTTCTGATTTTGTGTTGTGAGAATGCATTCGCTCAAACAGTTGGATACCGTTAGTGTGGCGGAGAGAAAAACAACAACGCTGCAATAATCGTAAAAATGGAAATATAATGAGAATTTCCGGTGGTGTTGGTGTGTGTGGGTTGAGGATTTTTTTACCCTCCAGAAATAAGTATGTACATATCTAAGCATGAAAGCATATATCTTTTTTTTCTTTACATGCTTAGCTATAGGCTTGATACATACTTTTTCCAAGAAAAATAAGTAGAATGATGATGTAAAACTTTCAAATGTATTTTATACGATTACACAGTTTACAAGGAGAAATTTCGACCTCACAGTCACAGCACACATGCCACTACATCATCACTATCACTACCTAAAGCACAAAAAAATTCAAGATAAGCTAGATTTTTGTCGTATTTTTTAAAAACTTTTCTGCTGACTTGTCATTTTTGTGAATGCAACAAAGACGAGTTGGTTGAGACTGACTAGACACAGACAGACCCAAGAGCAGCCTTGATGATAGTGGGATTACCTAGAGGAAGGCTGAATGCAAAGCATCAGGGAAAGCAAAAAATATATAAGAAAAGATATTGTACATATGAAAATGCATATGTATGTATTTATATATGCTATACTGAGACAGGCAGATTATAAAATAGTCCATCTTGCAAACTCTCACGTTCACATTGTGCATGCGTAGCTACCTAAGATATTTTTTGCGCGTGGTACATTTTCTTCAGTATTTTTCCCTCAGCAAGTAAAAAAATTTAGAGTCAAGTCAAGAGTATTGTATTTGGAGTGGAGCAGAGTATTTCACTGGCATATTTCATTCCAGTTTTTTTATACTGCTGCCTTAGTTCTCTTAGAGTTGTACAGCACCACACCAGCAAGCCAAGTATTTCAGGAAAGGAAGAAAAAGTAGAAGTTTTTAGGTTGTCATTATGTTGCTGGTACGTAAAAAAAGAACGACATACCACTACCATTCTACTACCGCCAATTTCTTAGAGAAATTTGTGTGTGTGGTGCAGTGTTCTTTACTACCAGAGAGAGAACTCCGACACTAAAGACTTGAGGAGATGCTGTAGCATCATGGCATGGCACAGGAAATGACTGGAACTGAAAAATGCGCTCATTTAAAAGAAACACTTGAGGAGATGGTGGTGCTGGTGTGGAAAGAGCAAAAGAAAAAGAGGAAGGAGTTGAGTAATAATGGCTTTTTGCTTAAAAAGATGATGATGATACTATGATGTGCTTGTATACTTACAGTACAGTTTTATAGTATAGTAACCCTTTTTAGTAAAAAAAGAAAGATTTTTTATAGTTTTTAGGAAGAATGGAAGTGTGCAAGTAGAGTGAGTACAATGATGATACACGACAAAGTTGTGTAGCCATGCTTGCTAGCTTGTTGTAGATAAAAAAAAAGTGTAATCTTTTTAAGGTTTTTTTTCAAGAGTTGCGAACTTTCCTGTGGTACAAAAAAATCTTCTCATTATATTGTATTTGGTTACGTGAACTCTATCATTTTGCAAGGATGATGGGGGATGCATGCATTTTTAAAATGTGAACATGAACACTCTTATTTATTTTCTTCACCTTTGTGGTTTCTTGAGAACCTGTCATTATTCAAAAATGTTATTTGTATGTTGGGTTGGTTGAGTAGGAGGAGGATTTGACTGCTGAGGTGTAAATGTTGGCTGGTGACGAAGATTATTAATGATGATGAATAATGTATAAGGAAATAAATGTAAAGCAGGAACAGCACACGACATGACAAGTTGTAACGACGTAGCTTTCAGCATGCTTGAGTTTTTTTTTCAACATTGGCATTTGGCATCTCTCACCACCAATTCAAGTCAAGAAAGTTGGAAGTTGATGAGCCGTAGAAATGAAATGAACACGAACGACGACACGACGCGTGGAAGAGAACATTATCATCTTCCAAGCAATATATTGTGCATAGTACGTGTATACACGGGAAAAGTAGGCTCTTTTTTTGGTGACGACGTTCCAGTTCCATTACTGCTGTTTACAAGTTCAGAAGAGTTCACAGAGGAGCACTCTGGAATAGGCAAAAAAAATTATAATGTGTGCAGGCGGAGGAGAAGGATGTTAAAGAGAACAAGGCATGCTTTCTGGGAATCCTGCCAAATGGTTCCATTACATTGCTCCTGTCCTGAGGAGAATGCCGACGCCAAATTCGTAAATATAAATTTACACAATGTACAAAAGTACAAGCATGGAATGCAAGAGAGATACTAAAAATGCGCACACGCATTATTTTTAAAAGTAAGTTGGAATTGGAAGTGCATTGTTGACGCGAGAAGCTCGTTTGAAATAAGTTAGAAAATTGCAACAATGACTATTAGTTTGTCCTTGAGCACGGAAAACATTTTATTGTTAGCTATCAACTCTAATCAGTTTGACAATTTGTATTGTTTTGAAGGGTAGAAACAAGATACAAATATAGAATCGGATTTAATACCCAAAATAAAATATATAGCGCAATACAAAACCTTCTCGAGAAAAGTAAGTATGGGTTTTGGTAATGGTGTTGCGTGGAATAGAACAAGTAGTTATATCATTGTCATTTTATTCGCTCGTGTAGTTCATGTACAAAGTAATCCTCTTATCTCGCTCTACTACGCATTCCACACATCATCATCATCGCCAAGAGTGGCATCGCTGTTATCTTCTCCATCCATTCTCCCATTACCATGTACACAGTGCAACGTAATGCCATCTAATGCCATGTGATATGCTGTTGGACTGGACCAAGGTGACCCTCCAAAAATTCTTCCATTTTCCTCCAGATAATAATAATTGCACTCATATATCTGTCATCTGCCTTCTTATTATTATCATTCTTATTAATGGGAATGTGGAGAGGATGTGATTTCTTTGAAATCTTTGCTGTTATTACATGTTCATTTAAAGTATGTACTTGAGTAGGTTGTGATCATATATTTCAGGAAGATGATGTGATGATAGTAAGGATGTAGTGACTGAGGGAGACAAATTCTGAAAATACTTTTCTTTGATGAAAAATTAATAAAAATCATTTTTACATGAGTAAGTATTTTACTAGTTCTTGTGATCTCTTAGGTTATTAAAAATATCCACTTGGAATACAAAGTCAAAGAGTCTAAGATTTTGTGGATGTTACAGAAATGCTCCGCCAAAATTCAATTTGCCAATGTCAAATATTTTTCATCAATATTCTACGCTGAAATATTTTAGAAGCTATTAATTTAGTTATTACATTGAACTTCATAATATTGAATTTCGGGGAAAACGATAAATGAGTTTTATTTCAATTAGTGGAGTTGCTCAATAAATTAGTTTTAAAAATAGATTTTTATTGGGAAACAGTATAGAAACGAAGTGTTATGTGTAAATGTTGACTATATTATATGTGGTTTATCTTGTCATGTCATGAAACTACGCAACTGTACCCGTATTGAGTTTGTGGTCAAACTACGTAGCATACTTTTATAGATTTTCAAAAACTTTCCTTTTTTACTCAATTCAGTTTGAAGAATATAGTAATTTAATATATTTGCTAAAAAGACGTTTTCCAGGAAAAGTGAAAAGTCACTGGGTACCTAACCCATCTAACTTTTACATATACATTCATTCAAATTGCACTTTCTCAACTAGCTTGTTATCATCACCACAAATATCACCGTTGCGTCAGGTGTAGCAGGAGAAAAGTTGGCAGGTTCTTTGCTGCTTTCTTTCGTCGTCATCATATTTCCTCCGAAAACCCAATACTTTTTTTAATACTAAACTTCAAGTCAAGTCAAAATCAAATTTTCTGCTGCTACTTTTTCAATATTTTTATCATGTCTTCTGGTGTCAGAAAGGATAAAAACAGTAAAGCAGTTTTGTTGAGTGAAGCGTGAACATATGCCGTTATCTCTGTTGTTACCATATTTCTCTCGTATTTTACACATCGACACCTAATAATGCAACCACTTTTCTACGTTCTCTTTTCTGTTCTTCGGTTAAATCAAGATGCCAATTCACCACCGCCGCCATTCACTTGATTTGATTTGTAAATAGGAAGTAATAAAATTGAAATGCAGTAGAAAATGTCGTCTCGAATGTAAGATGGGAAGAAAAATAAGGAAAAAAGGGGAAATGCATCAAACAATATTTCTAACCTGAATAGGCATAAAGAGTTGATTTGCATGGATCACAAACATAGATGGATGGTGAAAGATTGATAAAAAAGTGATAAAAAATTGGTGAAGCGAGTAACATATTGAGCGTATTATTCCTCGTCTCATATTGAATATATTTCGTGTGTAATACGCATATAATGGAATATTTTAGAATGTATTTTTATAACCAAAAATATGGATATATGGATAGGTTTAATCCACAAAAAAAGTTTATTTCATTGTCAGTCAAACTACCTGACTATATTCGAAGAATGGGGAAGATCAGTCTGTAAGCGACGACACGACAATCAGCCAACCAACCTAATTGACATCACCTTTTATGTGGCTATAACGCTGTTCTGTTATATCTTTAGATAACCCTGCTAACTGAATATTCTTATTTTAACTAGAATAGTTGTTTCCTTCAGAGAACTTAAAAGTTTACAAGTTATAAATTCTTAGAAATGGATAACGATGTTTAAATATTTGATCTCTTTTTTCTTTTCACACTACAAATTTTAAAGCAAGTTTTTCGTTTCATTATATTTTTATGGACACCCATTTAATGGTTGTCGAGTTAGTCGAGTAATGACCATTAGCACTATTAAAGACCTTTTAAAATTCATTGCCCATTTTAAATTATTTATTGTGCCCTTAAAACCTTAAATATTATCCAACAGAACCATATACATTCAAATTGTCAGTGAAAGTATTTGTGCATGAATTTAATCTACTCTATCATTTATGAATGTAGCATAGTTTGAATTTGCATAAAGATGAACTTTAAGATACATCGCAATCTTTACTGTTTGTTTTTGTTTTCCGCTTATTTGAAAAATGTTGATAGGTAGTAGCACAAGCATTCCTTTTCTTGACTTGATGTTTTCCACCGTTTTTTTTTCCTTTACTCTTTCTTCACGCACACATTTCCCTATTCCCACACTTTTGCTCACACAGGCCAACCAGCAGAAAAATATGGCATAAGTTTCTTCCTTCTTCTTCTTCTTCTTGTCATGTGAGAAAAAAGAAAGCAAGTTAAGCAAAGCCAAATAACAACACACAACTTTCTTTTATTCTCCTTTACTTTTTGGTGTTGCCACTAACTCTTTGAATATTGCGCTACTGACTATAATAACTCTGTAAAGTAAAGAAAAAAGTATGAAGTTAAGTTATACGTATTATGTTACTATATACTATCTTGGCAATTGTGTATCGATCCTTTTTGGTTTGGAGTTGAGTTGCTGTTATTCTTCTTTTTCTCTCATGCATGCATGCATGCATGCCTACGAGGATGTGGATTTTGTATGGATATGGATATTATTATATTACGCCAGGGCTGAAAAGAGAAAGCAAGTTTTTTTTGGTGGGAAGTGGAAAGACATGCAAAAAGCTACTTTATTCTCCCATATTCGCGTAATATATTTTGTTTCTGGTGAGACTGGTGGATGGTGATGGTGGTTCCATTCTCTTTCACATCTTACATTTTTTTTATTCCCATATCCCCGTTTTATCCAGTATTGCTATGCTGGCGATGTGATGACTTGCTATTATTCGCAATATCGTCTATTCTGATGCAATATGTGTACAATATATAAAACATATTCTACTATAATTTATATAGATACATGTATGTAATGCATCTACTCATGTCCTGTTTGCTCTGATGTGAGAGATGCTCTTCGTCTTCGCTACTGCTGCGTGCATGCCCAATTTAAGCGGTATTCCACATCCACGCAAGCACAAAGCAATAAAAATGAAGTTTAATCCTTTCCCTCTCTCTCGCTTTCTCCTTGTGTCTTCCCATCTTGCATAAGCTGCTTTACTGGTGGTAGTAGAAACAAGACAGGCTAAAAAATAAATGGTTGGATATGTATGCAAGCTTTTGTAGGTTATGCATCAGAGGAGAAGCCCATCCATATGTGGGGAGATCCATAAACACATGATTCGATTTTGGATGGAAGGAGAGGAAAAAAAGGAGGAATGTGTATTTGTGTCGGTTGGTTCAGTCACTGAAGAAAGGCAATGGAGAAAGTTGAATGTGCAGAAAAAGAGTCCACAGAGAAGGAAGACTCTCTGACTCTTGTGGGATGGGAAGAGAGAGAGAATCGAGTTGAGTATCGTTAAGAAAGTGGCACAATGTGAATGGCATATGTGAAAATGTGTGTATGTTCTGGATTGATACATGATAACTGCGTTTCTTCTTTTGGGAATGTGAGGAAAAATGGGGAACGCTGCCTTCTCTGCTCTAGTCTAGTGAGAGGGGAACAGAACACAAAAAAAAATTCAATAGAGAATCAATGGAAGCAACAGCAGCGATGCGATGGAAGAGAAGAAGTTCAATGTTTTCCTCTCTCAAAATAAATCTGTCTCTTTGCCTTTCGATTTTCCTTTCGTGATGCTATGCTACTCCTGCTATTTTCAAAGAGGGTATATGGTTTTTTTTGGTGTGCTCGTTCTTCCAAAACAAATCCTACTATAGCAAACTCTCTCTCACTCTTTAGACTACTTACTATGTATAGTGTAACATATTATGGCACATTCTTAAAAGGATCCTATTCCATTTTCACATCAGCTTTTCTTTCCTCTTTCTTATTATTGTTTCCGCCCTTCTTTTCTCGTCGTTGCCATAATTTTGGCATTACAATCGCAATAGTTTTTTTTCTTATTGTATCTACTCTTCTCAAAAATATGAATACTAAACGAGGTTCATATTCCATATAAAATGTACGTCACAAAATAATATTCTTGATGTCATTATTACAAGTTGAAAAGAGGTTACGTAATACGTACATATACTCTATATTTATCTTGAAAGAAAGAAAACTTGTAATATCTAGATCCAGCACGTCCAAATACACATACACACGACGATGACGACAAAACGGCAACAAAAAATATAATATTTGTAGAGAGAATCACGTAAGCAAGTATATTCCAGGAAGTGGAATGCATCATATGAAATAATAGAAAGCAGTAAAAAGAAAAAGCCTTACAAGTAATATCACCACCATAATACATAGGTACATATATTTACCATACCACTAAAAGCAGCTGCAGTGGTATTGGTGGTGTTGGTGCTACTTACTAAAAGCATCTCTCTATTTTTTCCCTTACTACTTCCACTCACTTATATGATGGCATGTTATTCCATGCCACTTTTCACTAGATACTTTTGTAAAGAGATGAAAAACATATTTTTGGGTCGAGTAGATAGAGAAAAAAATGTCAGTGGTTGCATTGCTCGGGATGTGTATGTGTTGGTTCGAGTA
This sequence comes from Entomobrya nicoleti, assembly GCA_034695465.1. NCBI lineage: Eukaryota > Metazoa > Arthropoda > Collembola > Entomobryomorpha > Entomobryidae > Entomobrya > Entomobrya nicoleti. The sequence continues at coordinate 2,010 of JAQFZG010000387.1, read as the reverse complement.
TGCATATCAGTTGGCCTTTGGAAAAGTAGAGAAAGTGGGAGGAAAACCAAACCACGCCAAACAAAACCAGCAACATTTTTATTACGTGAGTATGTGAGGTTTTAGGTTAGGTACATATATGCATATTGTATGGTGTGTTTGCAAATAGTTTGTTTTGTGGCAGCAAGGCAGTGAGAGTGGAGAAGCGGTGAGTAGATCAAAGCAAGCTCTTCATAATAATAATAGTAATAATAAGAACATAAAGTTGACTATGTACAGAGCTAAAAATGGAATGAAGCTATTTTTGACTGCCTTTCTCCATCCAATCCACCAATACGGACTAAAGGATTGTATTTGAAGATGTACAAAAATATGTACGTGTACACTTTTAGTATTCACATGAGTTGAAAATAAAATATCTGCCATGAGGCATACGATGTCAGGCCACTGGCTCTACCCAAAACCGCATAAATACTCTCTCTCACCCTCCCACACATACACACGTACAAAATATATACACACATTTACTATATATTTAATCCATTCAACTTTGTATGATGAAAAACGGGAAAGAAACCTTGGCTTGTTTGCATAGCAAGGCTATCAGGAAAACAAGACGGTGAGAAAGAAAGGGAAATGAAAGCCTGTATTTTTTCCTGTACGAACAGGCGCAAGTACCGCCTGAGGGTAAGGTAATTGGGTAAATTACAGAATATAATGCAAGTTCAGCTTATAGTTCACCCCTTTTCTTTCATCCGCTTAAAGTTAAACTTTTTTTGGGTACTTATGCATTGTCAAATTAAACGTTGGGTTGGAAAACGTTTTTGTAGAGATTTGGGGGGAATACAAACAAAAACAAAATACTTGAGCTACCTGCAACATGAGTAGGGAAAAGAACAACAAGAGAAAAGTATGTAAAGTTTGAGTGTGTAGTGGAGATCAAAGTTTATATTCCTTTTGGCTTGTTTTCTGCCTTCCATACTGTTGTCTTGATGGTCTCTTGTCGATTGAGTGTGAAGTCTCACAAGAGTACAGATATATATTTTGCTGTTCTGTGTATCCGATCTGTGTATTGGTATCAAGGGATTTCCTCTCCGAAATATTTTTTTTGTGTGTGTAAAACTTTCTCCATTGGATTCATTGACTAACCAAACAATAAGCATTGCTACAACTAGTTGTACTATGAAATAAACAAGGTAGCAAAGCCATTGTCACCAAACAAAAAGTAGAAAAAAAAATCGAGAACCGTTTTGGACTAGTAGATTGAGAGTCGAGTGGAGAAAATGAGAGGTTTGCTGAGTAAGTGACTAAAGTTTGAGTGTACAGCCGCCAGTTGAATGTTGAATGAAGTGTTTTGTGGTGTAATCTAATCTGGGACTGTGTTGTTCTCTTTTGCAGCAGCAAGTCAAGCTTTAGTACAACGTAGCACTTCTCCTCCTCCTTTTGCTATCGTTCTTTCTAATCATCATCAAAATCATTATATCCAAAAACACACACATATACCCTAACTTCATATTATATATTTCTACCTTAATAGTTTTTTCGTTCTTTTATGACCTGATGTAGTAGAAGTGTGTAGAGAGCGTAGAGTCCATTTTTGGCTCTCCTTTTTGATTCCAACTCTCAAGCTGGAAATCATACTGAATAAAAAAATAAATGTGAGGAAAGGAGAGCAATGTACTCTTTTTATTACGGAGGTGCGGAGAGACGGTCGTGTAGTAGTAGAGTAGAATGTTGCATCTATTTTCCATTCGTCGTCTTTCGTCCTCGCGTTGCCTTTGCAACGTCCCGGTACCTCTTCTGTGGTTTGGTTTCCTTTGGTCTCTATCCTAATACCCAGGATGCGTGAAATGTATGTATATTTTATAAAGCTGCAAAAATGTATCTAGTAGTTTATTTTCCTTTATAAGGTGGAGAGGAAGTAGGAATAAAATAAAAAAGGTAAACCTTTGGTAAAAAAGTGCCAGAAATTATACAAATAATCATGTAAATAGTAAAGCCGGCTGCGCCGGCAAATGATCATTTGTTCAG